>JAQQSO010001213.1:5402-18683 GCA_028658305.1 Pachyuromys duprasi
CCAGCATATCCTCAGCTCCTGAGATTCTCTCTTCCATCTCTTGTATTCTATTGTTGATGCTTACCTTTGTGGTTCCTGATCTTTTCTCTAAGTTCTCCAGTTCCAGGTTTTTCTACCTTTGTGTCTTCTTTATAGATTCTAAATCCGTTTTCATGCTTTGTACTGTTTCCTTCAACTGATTGACTGTGTCTCCTATTTTGGTTGTTTCCTCTCTGTTTATCTTTATTGTTCCTCTATGCGGGCGGTTAATTTCTTCTCCATTTCTTTGAGGGCCTTGTTAATTTCCTCTTTTTGTCTCTCCTCTTGTTCCTCCAATATCTGCATAATCAACGCTTTAAGATAATTTTCCTGTGTCTCCACTGAATTAAAATCTCCGCTGCTTTTGGGTGTTTCTGGTGGGGCCATGGTGTCCTGGTTTTTTTTTTGGGTGAGTTCTTTCGCCGATTTCTGGGCACTTGTTTATATATAATCATGGAGCTGTTTGTGCTTTAAGGCTGTACTTCAGTCTGAAACTGTCAGTCTCTTGTGTCAGGAGTATTCTTCAAGAAGATCAGGGATTTCCAGTGGTTTGTTATTGTTTTTTATTGTCTCAATTGAACTCTTTTGTGGGCTGTGTGTGTCCGGCTTTGTGCTCTGTGCTAGAAGCTGTGAGCACTGCAGACTGGTCACCCCTCTGGTCTGGCTGTCTTGTTCCTCAGTCTTTTGAGATGTCACCCGGGGTCTTTGTGTTCAGCCCTGGGCTTGTTGCTAAGGGCTCTCTCCTGGAATGGAGATGTGGCTCCCCCTTCTGGGCCTGGGGCTGTGCACCACGGTCTGAGATGATATTTGGGGCACACACAATGGGTTTGGGTTGGTGTGCCTCAGCTGAATGCAGGCCTGTCTGAAATGGTGCCCGAGGCCTTCTCTGTCTGTCCTGTGGACACACACAGGGACTGAGGTTTTGGCCCTCAGTGTGCAGTCTGGTCAAGATGGTCCCCGGACTTTGTCAGTCTGGGGTGGCTCCTGCTATCTGTGTAGGCCCACTGCGCACCCTTGGGTTGAAGCAGAACTCAGGTCCCTCCCAGACTTGCCCGTGGACTGGCACATGGACTGAGGTTTTGATGGCGCAAGGGTGTGGCTCGTGCCCAAGGAGTGCAGACTGGTCAAAATGGTCCCCTGCCTTTCTCAGACTGGGGTGGTTCCGGCGATTGGTTCGTGCCTGCAGCACACCCGTGGGTTTGAAGCAGAACCCCGGTGCAGTGTGCGATTGTAGGGTGCAGTTAGGTGAAAACAGTACCCGGTTCCTCCTCAGACTGCCTGCAAGACTGTGTGATCCAGTCAATTATGGCGGCTGCTCGTTCAGATCAGAGCTGTGTGCCGCTGGTCACCTGGAGGTTTTTCCGGGGAATAACTGGTTGTCCCTATGGTTTTCCCACTTGATTTTCTCACCATGGGAGTTCTGCTCATCTGGCAATCACGGATGCTGGTGTTTTAGGTCCCAGAGTTCAGTCTCCTGGTCGCTGCGTTGTTTCTGCTGTCCTACTCCTCAGACACAGTGTCCTCTAGTGGCAGCCATCTTGGATCTCCTCTTATTTAATTTTTAATTTGTGTATTTTTACAGTTTTTTTACAGCTTTCGTACTTTGGATAGTCAGCCATGTAGCAAGTTTAGGATTAACTTAATCATATTTTGATAGGTTCTATATTATGCGTATTTTATTAATGTCCTGATTTCCTTACCTTTTTAAATTAAAAATATTTTTAAAATGTTCAGCAAAGATTTATTGACAAAGTTATATTTGTTTTTTAAATACTGCATTCTTTAACTATTAAGAGACAAAATGAAAGTGTGACTAGACAACAGATTTTTAAAAGAAATTATGAGTATTTAGGTAATATATTTTTAGATTATTTTTAAAGTTACTTCTTTATTTTTTGTGATTATAATGTAATTGTATCATTACCCCTCCAATCTTTCCTTCTCCTCAGCAGTCCCAGATACCCTGTCTTTGCTTTCTTTCAGATTCATGGCCTCTTTTAACTAGATTTTGTTACATACTAACATTTATAATGATATAAGTATATATTTTAAAATAGTACCATCTCATTGTCTATAATATTACTCATATGTGTACTTTTTGGACTGACCATTTGTTGTTATTGGATAATCTACATTTTATATGTAGATTTTGAGACACTATTTAGCTATAACTCACCTGGAATTTACAAAGACTTTCCTCCCTCTGCCTCCTAAGTGTTAGTACAGGAAGGTGACGTCATCCTGAGCTGAAATTTTCATAACATATGACATAAAAAAGCATTGTCAAATATATTTATGCTGATATGCATGCTTAATGTACAGGTTTCACAAACTTCTATTGAAAATATTTTTCTGGTTACTTAATTATCTTTTCATATCAATGGTATTTTATATCCACGTATGTAGTATCTATTTTACCAAGAGAAAACATATGCAACCTTTTTTGAAGCAGATTTTCTGAGGTAGCATTTTTGTAATTTGGTTATTACATTAAAACATTTTTGTTTCTTTTTGTTCCTTCCCTTCTTCATGTGTTTTATAATTTAACTGTGATCAAGTATTCATAATGCTTTTGTGTTATGTTGTTTTTTTAATCTATGATAACAACACGTTTATACTTGGGATATTTTTTGTGTGTGTGTGGGGGGGGACTTCCTACTCATATTTCAGAGACACCCTGTGGTTCCTAATTATTTGAAGTGCTTCTTTTGCTACCCAATTCTCAAGGAGGTCAGTTTGCTTCAGTTCTCTGTTCCAAGCCCTTCAGGGCACAAGCATTTTTGTAGATTCATTTTCACCTTCTTCTTCCCTAGGTATTGTTGCAAGCAGCTCAGTGTTCAAGAGTGACGTTAATCCCTAGCTTCACTGTTTGAATTTAATAACTGTTAAATGCTCTATGTTTGAGTTTTCTTTTCATTTCTTGGTTCTGGAGCTTTTCCTTTCTTACTGTGAACACGTGTGTACACTGTAAATTATTTTAGGATATTTTACTCATTCTTTTATTGTTTTTGAAAAGAGGCATGAGGCTCTGAAACTCAGATCTACTATAAAATTAAATGAGTGTTTTTAAATAAAGGTTATAAAGTGCAATTACTGATAGCTTGCTATCATAAAACTGCCTCCTATTTGGCACTTACTACTTATACACACTGATAAAAACTCAAAATACCAGCATTATTCATCTTGACAGGAGCTTATTATAAGCATATCATGAGGAAATGTTTGTAACATGTTGTTAAGAAGTATTAATGTTCAGATGAATCCATTTCAGAACTGACTTTGTTGTTAGAAAAAAAATTGTAACTGCAGACAGGTCACTGACAAACAATTGGCAACACAAGTGAAAATAGAAGTTAATAAAGACAGAGAGGAAGGGCTCTGGAGAGATGGGTGAGTCACTTAAGGCTAGGTTCACAACCAAAATATAAGAAAAAGGTTATTCCATATGTGGAAAACAGTGAACTAATGGTAACAAGTTTCTTAAACTTATCATTCTTACACTAAGGAGTGTGTGATATGTATTAATCATCTGGTTAAGGCGCCATGTATCAGTTGGCACATAGAATATGGCATCATGCCTTAAGCAATAGGGATTCTTGATTCTATTTGCAATATATTAATATTAATTTAAAAAATCTATCATGAATTTTTGCTAAGGTTTAAAGGTTAATGAATTGGTTTGAATTTGTTGCTTACTTCTTTAGATTATTCAGAATGTTTAATTATATATTTCCTTTTCTCATGTATTATTAGTATATGATATTACAAGTAGATTAAAGATATGATATACATATATACAAATAAATGTATAGATAAAGATTAACATATATCTGAATAAACATGATTATGCAAATACATATCATTGTTCATTAAAAATGTATCAAGGCAGACACATTATTCATCTCCATGTGCATAAGGAGTTATGTTTAGACTGCTAAATAAGAAGCAGCTGTGATTTAACACATATCTTTAATATGTGCACATTGGGTTAAACGTCTTTATTTTCCTCCTTACACATGGCAACGATTACTAGTTACTCAGTCCTCTGTTACAGAAAAACACAAAAAATGTGAACATGACATTTAGAAATGGAAATAAGAAACAGATACTATTGTGATATGTAGAATGTTCAGATTAACTTTAATCAATGCTGACCATGAAACATTACAAATCTGTTAAAGTTTGTGATTCTGTGTTAGGCTAAATGTCTGTAAAAGTTTTTGAGCCCTGTGTATAAGGAGAGACAAGGTATGTCTTATGAGGTCAAATCATGTTTATGAATTCACTAAACTAGGCCTGATCCATGGTGAACAATTTCCATTCTGCACTATACTTATACACACAAAAGTTTTACTCAGTTTTTCTTGTCAAGAATACCTCATATTCTAAGCATGTAGTCCCACATTTCATAAGAAGTCATCAAGTGATATGAAGAGACAGAGTTTAGTTGCATTTAAAAGTAAATTTAAATGTATATAGTTGATATGGATAAAACTCAGGAGGTAAATGAACATAGGGCTAACTTAATATATTTCATTGCTAAAGTAGCTACTTCAAATTGACTTCCAATAGTCTCCTTATTTCTTTATATTTCATTTATAAATTTAAAGTTTTTATCAAAGTTAAGTAAACCAAAACTTCCACTGCTACAAGTCCCACAAACACCCAAAGCTAAAGGACTACAGCACGTATGCAGTGGACCTAGCACAGACCCGTACAGGCTCTGTGATTACCTCTTCAGTGTCAGTCAGCAACTAAGAGCCCTGCTTAATTGAATCTGTAAGCTCTCTAGCCTGATGTCCCCCACCTCTCTGGCTCCTATGCTCCTTTCTACCTCTCTGGGGCAGGATTCCCAGAACTCTACCTAATAGTTGAGTGTGGGTCTCTGTAGCAGAATTTTTTTTAAGCTATTATGTTATGTAAATATGCTTTGTTTTAATCCTAAGTATAGGATAATGGAGTTGCTTTTAGTTTTTTCGTAGCTGACAATTACCTCCTGTGGGGCGTGGTCTTTGCCAGTTGGTAACAGTCTCATGCAGCAAGAAGAGGGCGTGATCTTCGCCCGCTGGAGTCAATGGAATTCTGAGAACCCCGGGAAAGTATAAATGCCAGGGCCCAAAACGGGTAATAGCTTGAAGGAGAGCGATAGATGGAGAAAATGCTTTGAAGACACAGACGAGACAGAAGAAAGTTGCTGGTTACCTGGATTGCTGGAAATCCTGACTATGAGATTGGTATTGCCCCCAAAGAGCACAGTGACCCTACCCAGCCAAAACTAAGTCTAAAGAGACCTATACCCCCTTTCCCTTCCCATCTTCTTCCTCTTCTATTTTGAGTTGGGGGTTGGAAGGAAAGTAAAGGCTTAAGGACCCCAAAGTAAAGTTTAAAAAATAATGCCTACAGGTCTCTGCATCTGTTCCCATCAGCTGTGGGAGGAAGACTTTCTGATATCAACTGGGCTATGCACCGACCTAGGAGAATGATTTTATTGACTTTATTGGGGGTATGGGAGAAGTTGTATTTGTTTCTACCATAAGTTCCTGAGCTTTCCAGCTTCCTATTCTTGGCCATCCAAGTAGTGTTGGAAATGTGTTCTCTTTTGTGGCTTGAGCCTCAAGTTAGACCCATAATTGGTTGTCCACTCCACAAGCTCTGAGCCAATGCACCAACATATTTTGCAGGCTGAAACTGTGTGAGTTGAAGGTTTTGTGGCAGGGTTGGTGTCCCTGCAAACTTTGCCAGGTTTCCAAAGTTGGCTAGTTCACATTCTGTATCCCCTCTTATTAGGAGTCCTTGCAAGAGTCACCCTCATAGTTTCCAGAGAGTTTCCATGGTGCTAGACTTCACATCTCTCCACAAATGCTCTACCCCCGACCCCCCATTCCAGTCATCTCTCCCTGCATTGCATCCTTTCTCTACCTGATCGCTCCAGCATTAATTCCCACTTGTGCCCAGTCATCTACAAAGTGTATTCTATTCCTTCTTCCCAGGGAAATCTATGAGTCACCGCTGGAGCCTTCCTTGTTACTTAGCCTCTCTGGGTCTGTGGATTGTAGTGTGAGTATTTATTATGTTTGTCCTGGTTCACTCGGTATGATTTTTTTTTTCCTTAGTTCCATCCATTTGACTGCAAAGTACATGATATATATATATATTTTTTTCTTTACCACTTTGTATCTTTTTTCTATTTTAAAATTTTTTATATTACAGTTTATTCACTTTGCATCCCAGCAGCAGCCCCCTCCCTCCCTCACTTCTAACTGCACCCTCCCTCCCTTATCCCTTCCCATGTCCACCTATAGGGAAGGTCCTCCTATACAGCTGAGTAAAACTTCATCTTATAAATGCACCACATATTCTTTATTCATTCTTTGGTTGAGGGACATCTAGGTTTTTGTCCAGATTTTGTGTATGAATAAAGCTGCTGCTAACATAGTTGAACAAGTGCCTTTTAGGTATTTTCCAAAGACTGGTATAGCAGGGTTTTGATGTAGATCAATTCCCAGTTTTCTGGGGCACTGCAATATTGATTTCCATCATGGGTAGACAAGTTTGCACTCCTACCAGCAACAGAGGAGTGTGGCTCTACATCCCTGCCAGCATGAACTATCACTTTTGTTATTGATCTTAGCTGTTCTGAAAGCTATAAGATGAAATCGTTAAGTACACTTCCCTGATGGCTAAGGATGTTGAACATATCTTTAAAAGTTTCTCTACCATCTCAGATTCTTCTATTGAAAATTCTAAATAGCTCTGTTTCCCCTTTTAATTAGATTGTGCATAGTTTCTTTTAAATTTTTTAATTAAATTTTTATCTTTTATATTAATTATAGTTTATTCACTTTGTATCCCAGCTGTAGTCCCTTGCCTCATTCCCTCCAAATCCCACCGTCCCTCACTCATCTCCTCCTATGCTCCTCTTCAAGTCCACTGATAGGGGAGATCCTCCTTCCCTTCCATCTGACCCTAGATTACCAGGTGTCATCAGGACTGGCTGCATTGTCCTCCTCTGTGGCCTGGTAAGGCTGCTTTCCCCTAGCGGGAGGTGATCAAAGAGCCTGACACTGAGTTCATGTCAGAGACAGTTCCTGTTTCCCTTGCTAGGGTACCTACTTTGATACTGAGCTGCCATGGGCTACATCTGAGCAGGGGTTCTAGGTTATCTCCATGAATGGTCTTTGGATGGAGTATCAGTCTCAGAAAAGACCCCTGTGCCCAGGTATTTTGATTCTGTTGCTCTCCTTGTGGTGCTCCTGTCCTCTCAAGATCTCCCCCTTCTTTCACAGGGATTCCTTGCACTCTGCCCAAAGTTTGGTTAAGAGTCTCAGCATCTGCTTTGATACCCTGCTGGGTAGAGTCTTTCAGAGGCCCTCTGTGGTAGGCTCCTGTCCTGTTTCTTGTTTTCTCCTTCTTCCAATGTCTATCCCATTTGTCTTTCTGGGTGAGGATTGATCATGTTACCCAGGGTCCTCCTTCTTGCTTAGGTCTTTAGGTGTACAGATTTTAGTATGTTTATTCTAACTTATATATCTAGTATCCACTATGAGTGAGTATAAACTGTGTGTGTCTTTCTTCTTTGGGGTTACTTCACTCAGGATGATTTTTTTTTGATCCCACCATTTACCTGCAAATTTCATAATTTTCTTGTTTTTAATTGCTGAGTAGTACTCCATTGTTTAAATGTACCACAATTTCTGTATCCATACCTCTGTTGAGGGACATCTGGGTTGTTTCTTTATTACAAATAAAGCTATTATGAACAAACATGGTTGAACAAATGACCTTGTTGTTTACTTGAGCATATTTTAGATATATGGGTGCATAGTTTCTTAAGCTGTTCAAATATTTTGGATATTAACCTTCTATAGGATATGGAGTTGGTTAAAATCTTTTTCCATTTTGTCAGCTGCTGTTTTGTCTTATTGATAGTGTTCTTTGCCTTGTTTGTGGCTGTTGTGAAAGATGTTTCCCTGATTTCTTTGTCATTTATATTTAAGCAGGCTACATATATACATGCACATATATATACATATGTATATGTATATACATATATACATATACACACATATGTACATATACATGTATATGTATATTTAAAGTTAATATTGTATCCATCCACTTTGCTGAGGGTAGTTATCAGCTGTAGGATTTCTCTGGTAGAATTTTGGGGGTCGTTCATATATAGTATCATACTACCTACAAAGAATGATATTTTGATTATTTCTTTTAAATTAGTATCTCCTTATTCTTCTTCTGCTGTCTTATTGTTCTAGCTACAAGTTCAAGTACTATATAAAATAGGTATGGAAAGAGTGGACAGCGTTATCTTGTGCCTTATATTAATGGGATTGCCTTGAGTTTCTATCCATGTAATTTGATGTTATTTATAGGCTTCCTGTAAATTAAATTGCCTTTCTTATGTTGAGTTATATACGTTGTATCCCTAATTCTTTGGAGAGTTTTTCATGAAGGAATGTTGGCTTTTATCAAAGGCTTTTTCAGCATCTAGTGTGATGATCATGCTTTCTTTTCCTTTCAGTGCGTTTATTCAATGGATTACATTTACTTGTTTTCATATGTGCTAACATTCCTGAATCTCTGCAATGAAGCCTGTTTGATCATGGTGGATGATCTTTTTGATTTGTTACTAGAGTATTTTTGTGCTTATGTTAGAAAGGGAATTTGGTTTGGAGTACTCTTTCTTTGGTAAATCTTTGTGTGGTTTAGGTATCTGGGAGAATTTTTCCTAATAAAATTTATTTGGTAATGTTGTTTTGTGGAACGATTTAGGGAGTTTTAGTGTTAACTCTTCTTTAAAATCTGGTAGATTTTTTTGCTAAAACTCTGTACTAAAGAATGATAAGTGTTTAAGTTGTTTATCTGATCTGTATTTAACTTTGGTAAGTGGTATTTATCAAGAAAAGTATCCGTTTCTTTTAGATTTTCCAAGCTTTTTTTCCCAGATTTGAGTTAATGAAAGCAAAATAATTTTATTTTTCTATCTAATGATACAGATGGTTTTTTACAAGAACACTGAGAACTAAAATACTTGTTAATAGATTTTAGAGAAAATTTACTTGAAGAAAGATGTATTTTTGTTGTATGTCAAAGGCACTGAAAATTAATCTTTATCATTACTCCGGAGTGATTGTTTAACATTTTTGTCTTTTTAAAATGTATTTATTTGTTTTTACTAATTAAACTTTATTCATTTTGTATCCCAGCTGTAGCCCTCTCCCTTATCCTCTCACAATCCAATCCTTCTTCCCTCATCTTCTCCCTTGCCCCTCCCTAAGCCCACTGATAAGGGAGCACAACTTTTTAAAGGATGACGTGAAGATTTTTTGGATTTCACAGCATCTGTTGTTATGTTCCTCTTTTCATTTCTGATCCTCTTAAATTGGATATTCTCTCCTCATCGAATAGTTTGGATAAGGATTTGTCTATCTTGTTGATTTTCTCAAAGAGCCAAATTATTGTTTTTTTAATTCTTTGTATTGTTCTCTTTGTTTCTATTTTATTCATTTCAGCCTCAGTTTGACTATATTCTGAAGTCTACTCCTCTTGGGTATATTTACTTATTTCTGTTCTAGAGCGTTCAGATGTGCTGTTAAGTTACTAGTTTGAGACTTCTCTAAGTATTATTATTATTATTGGTGTTTGTGGGCACTTAGTGCTATGAACTTTTCTCTTAGCATTACTTTCATTGTGTCCCATAAGTTTGGGTTTATTATACATTAATTTCTTTAGTTATCTCTGTCATGACGCAGCAGTCATTCTGTAGAGAGGATGTAGGCTTTTTGTTATTTCTGTTATTGTTAATGTCCAGCTTTAATCCATAGAGGTTTGATAGAATTAAGGAGGTTTATTTCAGTTTTCTTGTATCTGTTGAGACTTGTTTTTGACCAAGTGTGTGGTCAATTTTGCTGAAAGTTGCATGAGGTCCTGAAAAGAAAGTACATTCTTTTGTGTTTGGGTAAAATGTTCTTTAGATATTTGTTAGGTCCTTTTGGTATAGAACATCTGTAATTCCAGTCTATCTCTGTTTAGCTTTTGGATGAATGAGCTGTCTGTTGGTGACAGTTGAGTATTGAAGTTTACAAACTATCAATGTGTGAGTGTTAACGAATGTGGCTACCCTTTAATTCAGGGTATAAATGTTTAGAATTGACAAGTCATCTTGAAGGAGTTTTCTGTGCCTATAATTTTTTGGTTTTGCCTTTTCAAAGCATACTTCCTGGATGCTTTGTTTCAGAATTTTTCTTTTTTTTAGATTTAAAAGTTTTGATTGGTATATCTATTTTTTTCTATCATTTCATCAATACTTAAGATTCTCTCTTCCATGTCCTATTCCGATGGTCATGTTTGTGTCTGCAGGTTCTATATTCTTACCTAAAATTTTCATTATCAGAATTTCCTCAGTTTGTGTTTCGTTTTCTTTTTTGTGAGATTTTACTTAATATTTTAATTTTTATTTTTTATATTAATCACAGGTTATTTACTTTGTATTGCAATCTTAGCCCCCTCCCAACCCCACCCTCCTTCCCTCATCTCTTTCCTGCTCCTTTCCAAGTCGACTGATAGGAGAGTCCCCTACCATCTGACCCTAGCTTACCAGGTATCCTCAGGACTAGCTGCAATGTCTTCCTCTGTGGCCTAGTTTTTTTTTTTTTCATTATTCTATTTTATTTTTAGATTATTAATAGTTTTATTCATTTTTCTTCAACTGTTCCCCCAAAATTTTAACTTTCTTGGCCTTCTTTAAGGTATATATTCATTTCCTCCAATTTTTTGTTTTTCCTTTTCCTTGATTTCTTTAAATGATATATTCATTTCCTCTGTAAGTGTCTCTATCATCTTTATACAGTTGGTTTTAAGACTATTTTCTTACACTTCAGCTTTGCTGGAATATTCAGGGCTTGCTGTATTATGGTAGCTGACTCTGATGGTGACATATCATCTTAGTTACTGTTGGTTGTTTCTTACATTGGTGTATATGCATCTGGGTTTGGGGTGATTACAGGTCTAGATGCCAATTTCTTAGTTTGTCTTTGTAGAGTGAGTAATTTGTTATGTGGTTTCTGTTATTTCTTTAGCCTTCTTAAAAATATGGCCTGTGGTTGAGTAGAAAAACTCCACCCTAGCTGGAGGCTGGAATTCTGATGGGTAGAAAGGCCACTTGCCAAACAGGGGTTCTCTTTCTAGAGTTTGGAATAAAATAAAATAAGGAAAGGTGGAGGCATTTGTTTTAGGGTGGGTCAGAGTTAAGAGGGTAAGTGGAACTCTCTGGGTGTGTAGCCTGCTACCAGAAATTTGGGAGCCAGGCCTTAGTTAGGGCCTGGGACACAGAAGGAATGAAGGGTAGGAGACTGGTGGTAAGGTGGGCAGACAATGAGAGAGTGGGTACCATTTGTAGGTAAAGGGCGTACCTGGTCTTCTAGTGGTAGGCTGAGTTTGGTAGATCAGGGGACTTCCACTGGAGTTGTAGGTCTAGATATGGTGAATAGGAGGGATGGCCAATATGGGGAGGTGTGGGTAGGCACTGAGTAGGGGTAGTTCCCAGGAATATGGCATATCTGAAGTTGTAGGGGCCACAGTGGTCTCTCAGTGATCAAGGGGCATCCGTGTTGGAATTGTGAGCTGAGAGAGATTGTTTTACTTTTTAAATTTTACTTTTACTAATGTTTGTGTGTGTGTGTGATCATTTGCATAGGGGTACCTGCAGAAGTCATAAGAAGCACAAGATTCCCCTGGAGCTAGAGCAGTGGGTATCACTGCCTGATGTGTGAGCAGGAGGACTAAGGAAAGGCAGAAACATCACTTAACAGCATAGCCTCCTCTCCAGCCATTAATTTAACAATTTTAGAGCACTTTATTAGCTCTATTTAGCTTTATTTGATTAATGCCATTATTTTTAAGGATGATTTGAATGACAATTTATTAAAACATTATTTGTACTTATTTTTTATAAATTTATTTATTTTTATATCAATCACAGGTTAGGTTTTTGCATCACATGGGTAGCCCCCTCCCTCATTCCCTTCCACCCTCCCCAACCCTCCCTCATCTCCTCCCTGCCCCCTCCAAGTCCACCAACAGGGGAGGATCTCCTCCCCTTCCATCCAACCCCAGCTCATCTTGTCTCCTCAGGGCTGGCTGCAATGTCCTCCCCTGGGATCTAGCCAGGCTGTTACTCCCTGGCGTGTATGGGGGAGGGTCAAAGAGTCAGCCATCCAGTTCAAGACTGAAACAGTCCCTGTTTCCCTTACTAGGCTCTTCAGTTCGACACTGAGCTATCATGGGCCACATCTGAGTGGGGGTTCTAGGCCATATCCATATATGGTCCTTGGTGGGAGAAACTGTCTCATATAAGACCCCTGTGCCCTGCTCAGTTTGAACTTTGTGGAGCTCTTGTTCTCCCCAAATCTTACTAACTTCCCCTATTTTTATTATTACTTACCGCCCTCTGCCAAGGGCTTAATTGTGAGTCTTAATATCTGCTTTGATACATTGCTATACTGATTCTTTCATAGGTCCTCTTTGGTATGCTCCTGTCCTGTTGCTTGTTTTCTCCACCATTCAATGTCCATCCTATTATTTAATCTAAACGAGCATTGATCATACCAACCTGGGTCCTCCTTCTTGCATATCTTCCCTAGGTGTGTATATTTCAGCATGACCTTCCCATTCTATAGGTCTATATAAGTGAGTATGTACCATATGTTTCTTTCTGCTTATGGGATACCTCACTTAGGAGGATGGTTTCCAGGTCCCACCATTTTCCTGCGAATTTCATGATTTCCTCCTTTTTAATTGCTGAGTAGTATTCCATTGCATAAAAGTACCACAATTTCTGTATCCATTCCTCAAGTGAGGGACATCTGGGTTGTTTCCAGGTTCTGGCTATTACAAATAAAGCAGCTACCAACATAGTTGAGCAAATGTCCTTGTTATGTACTTGAGCATCTTTTGGATATATGCCTAAGAGTGGTATAGCTGGGTCTTGAGGAATCACTATTCCTAATTGTCTAAGTAAGCGTCAAATTGATTTCCAGAGGGGTTGTACAAGATTGCATTCCCACCAGAAATGGAGGAGGGTTCCTTTTTCTCCACAACCTCTCCAGCATGCATTGTCACTAGAGTTTTTGATCTTAGCTATTCTGGAGGGTGTAAGGTGAAATCTCAGAGTAGTTTTGATTTGCATCTCCCTGATGGCTACGGACGTTGAGCATTTCTTTAAGTGTTTTTCTGCCATTCTATAAT
>JAQQSO010001214.1:0-12541 GCA_028658305.1 Pachyuromys duprasi
GACTGAGTTTTTGCTGGCGGAAGCGTTTGGCCCGTGCCCCCGCAGTGTGTGGACTGGTCTGAATGGTCCCCCACTCCACTCAGTCTGTGGTGTTTCCCACGATCTGTTCACGCCCGCCGCACACCCGTGGGTTGGTGCAGGACTGGGGATCGTCCCAGATCCGCGGATGGACTCACACACTGACTGAGATTTTGCTGGCGGGGCGTTAGAGTTGCGCCCCGGCAATGTGCGGACTGGTCAAAATGGTCCCGGAATCCACTCAGTCTGGTGTGGTTCCGATGATCGGACCGAACCCGCAGCACACCCGTGGGTCGAAGCAGAACCCGGGTGCAGTGTGCGCTCGTAGGGCGCAGTTCAGTGAAAACGGCTCCCGGTTCCTCCCGAGACTGCCCAGGAGTCTGTGCGATCCAGTCTATAATGGCGGGTGCGGGCGCCCAGCGCAGCTGCTCGTCCAGATCAGAGCTGTGTGCCGCTGGTCACAGGGAAATTTCTCCAGGTAATAACTGGGTGTCCCTAGGGTTTTCCCACTTGATTTTCTCACCGTTGGAGTTCCACTCACCTGGCACTCACAATGCTGGCATTTTAGGTCCCAGAGTTCAGTCTCCTGGTCGCTGCGTTGTTTCTGCTCTCCTACTCCTCAGACACAGTGTTCTCTCGTGGCAGCCATCTTCCTTCTCCCTATAGCTGGATCTTAATGTAGCACTATTCCTAGTTGTATGAAAAAGCACCAGATTGATTTCCAAATTGGAAGTTCAAGTTTACATTCCCACCAGCAATGGAGGAGGGTTCCTCTTTCTCCACATCCTCTCCAGCATGTGTTGTCACTTGAATTTTTGATCTTAGCCATTCTGATGGGTGTAAGGTGAAATCTCAGGGTCGTTTTGATTTGTGTTTCCCTGGTGACTAAGGACATTGAGCATTTCCTTAAGTGTTTCTCTGCCATTCTATATCCCTGTACAGATAATTCTCTGCTTAGCTCTGTACCCCATTTTTTAATTGGATTATTCGATTTGTTGCTGTTTAACTTCTTGTGTTCTTTATATATTCTGGATATTAGCCCTCTGTCAGATATAGGATTGGTGAAGATACTTTCCTAATCTGTAGGCTGTCATTTTGTTCTGCAACTTCAATTGTATGAGGTCCCATTTATTGAATGTTGATCTTAGAGCCTGTGCTGTTGGTGTTCTTTTCAGGAAGTTGTCTCCTGTGCCAAAGAGCTCTAGACTCTTTCCCACTTTTTCATCTAACAGATTTAGTGTGTCTGGTTTTATGTTGAGGTCTTTGATCCATTTGGACTTTAGTTTTGTACAGGGTGATAAATGTAGATATATTTGCATTTTTCTACATGTAGATCTCCAGTTATACCAGCACCATTTGTTGAAGATGCTATCTTTTTTTCCATTGTGTGGTTTTAGCACCTTTGTCAAAAACCAGGTGTCCATCAGTGTATGGGGTTCATTTCTGGGTTTTCTATAGAAGGAGATATCAGCAGATGGAAATATTTTCTGTACTCATGGCTTGGCAGAATTAACATAGTAAAAATGGTCATCTTACTAAAACTGTCTGCAGGTTCGATGCAATTCCCATTAAATTATCAACACAATTGTTTACACTCCTTGAAAGAAAAATTCTCAGCTTCATATGGAATTACAAGAAAACTAGAATGACTAAAACAGAATTCTTCAATAAAACATCTTCTGGAGATATCTCCATCCCTGATCTCAAGCTGTACTATAGAGCAACGGTAATAAAGAATTACATGGTACTTGTATACAAACATACTTTTGGATCAATGGAATCAAGTCAATTTATTTATTTATAAATTACAGTTTATTTACTTTGGATCCCATCTGTAGTCCCCTGCCTCATCCCCCTCAATCCAACCTTCCCTTCTTAATCTCCTCCCATGTTCCCTTCCAAGTCTACTGGTAGAGGAGAGGTCCTCTTCCCCTTCCCTCTGACCCTATCCTATTAGGTCTCATCAGGAATGGCTGCATTGTCTTCCTCTGTGGCCTGGTAAGGGTGTTCCCTTATAAGGGGGAAATAATCAAAGAACCAGCCAGTAAGTTCATGTCAGAGACTGTCCCTGTTCCCATTCCTAGGGTACCCACTTAGAGCTGCCATAGGCTACGTCTGTGCAGGGCTTCTAGGTTATCTCCATGCATAGTCCTTGTTTGAAGTATCAGTCTCAGAAAAGACCCCTAGGCCTAGATTTTGTTTGGATCTGTTGTTCTCCTTGTGGAGCTCCTGTCCCCTCCAGGTCTTCCTATCTCCTCTCTTTCATAAGATTCCCTGCACTATGCAAAAAGTTTGGCTATGAGTCTCAGCATCTGCTTTGATATCTTGCTGGGTAGCTCCTTTCAACAGCCCTCTGTGGTAGGCCTCAGTCCTGTTCCCTGTTTTCTCCATCTTCCGATGTCCATCCCATTTGCTTTTCTGAGTGAGCATTGATCATCTTACCTAGGGTCCTCCTTCTTTCCTAGCTTATTTAGGTATATGAATTTTAGTATGTTTATCCTATATTATCTGTCTAATATCCATTTATAAGTGAGTATATAATATATGTGCTTTCTGCTTCTGGGATATTTCACTCAGGATAAACTTTTCTAGTTCTTACCATTTGCATGCAATTTTCATGATTTCCTTGTTTGTAATTTCTGAGTAGTATTCCACTGTGTAAAGGAACCACTATTTCTGTATCCATTTCTCAATTGAAGGACATCTGGGTGGTTTCTAGATTCTGGCTATTACAAATACAGCTGCTACAAACATGGTTGAGCAAATGTACTTGTTTTGTACTTGAGCATCATTTGGATATATGCCCAGGAGTGGTATACCTGTATCTTGAGGTAGCACTATTCCTAAATTTCTGAGAAAGTGCCAGATGGATTTACAAATTGGTTGTACAAGTTTACATTCCCACCAGCAATGGAGGAGGGTTCCTCTTTCTCCACATCCTCTCCAGCATGTGTTGTCACTTGAGGTTTTTTTTTTTTTTTATCTTAGCCATTCTGATGGGTATAAAGGTTGAGAAAGAATTTAGATAACTTCACCCTTCACAATAGTCACAAATAACATAAAGTACCTTGGTGTCACTCTAACCAAGCACGTGAAAAACCTTTTTTTAAAAAACTTTAAGGCTCTGAAGGAAGAAATTGAAGAAGATATCAGAAGATGGAAAGATCTCTCCTGCTCATTGATTGGTAGGATTAACAGAGTGACAATGGTCAGCCTGCTGAAAGCAACCTACAGATTCAATATAATTCCCATCAAAATATCAACACAATTCTTTACAGACCTTGAAAGAATAATTCTTAATTTCATATTGAATATCTTAAAATCAATCAAAGTCCCTTTTTAAATGCCAAGTGTCTCAACTGTTGGGTCTTTTAAAGTAAAAAAAAAAAAACAAATTAAATACTTTTCTATTTCAAGAGTGAAAAATTATGGGCTCAGAGGTTAAGAGAATCAGCTGCTGTTCTAAAGAACCCAGGTTCAATTCCCAGCCGATGGCATGTGACACACAAACACACAAACACATACACACAGAGAGAGAGACAGAGTCAGAGACAGAGAGAGAAACACACAGATTGAGAGTTTCAGGCAAAACGCCAATGGTTATAATAAATAAATAGGTAGGTAGGTAGATAATAGACAGAAAGACAGATAGGTAGGTAGATAGATAGATTGATTGATAGATAGATAGAGATGGATGGATAGATAGATAGATAAATGAAAAAGAAAAGAATAATGAAAGAAAGAAAGAAAGAAAGAAAGAAAGAAAGAAAGAAAGAAAGAAAGAAAGAAAGGGCATAGTCACAATCAAATAAAAGCAAACCCAAACTTTACCTGTGTAAATTACTCCATTGTCTAATTTCTGGGGTCCTCTCAGAATCTTCTGGCCTTCTAGGCCAGATCCTCTGGCCTGGATCACTTTTTCAGTACCACTCACTGCAGCCTGTAGACTGTCCTATCTTCAGGTTGAAAACACTCTATGCCCACTGCTGGTTTGGGTGGTCATTCCATGGTACTGGAATCACCAAAATACTAGGGGCTTTTCCTGAAAATAGGGTGCACATTCACCAATATTCTCTCTTGGTCTCTCTTTGAAGACTACAGCCCTACCACACAGTGCCAGCTCTCAGCTACTCTGCATGACCCCTTCATGCCTTCAAAACCAGTACCAGCTGACACCAGCAATGTCAGCTGTCAGAAAAAGGTTTGAAAGAATCAGACTAACTTTGTAACCTATGTTTCCTTTAATATCCTTATAACTTATATTTTCAAGTTTTAGGCCCATGTTAATTAAAGCCTCTTAGTGTTTCTCCAGAAAACAGAGGAATGTAAAAGTTCCTGACATTGGCCATCTTCGAGAGCAGAGATAAGGAAGAGAACAAGCAGAGATCTCTACTAGGAGAAAATCACTGGCCAGCACCTGTGAGATAAACTTTGTTTGGAAAATGGGCCAACTGGCCCCAATCCTTCTCCTGAATAGCCCCTGACCTTTGACCAAAAGCCTGCAGCCCCCACTCCTCAGAACAGACACAGGATGAGTTAATCACTCTCCCACCTTTAGCTGCAGCTATATCTCATATGGCAAGGAATTCCAAACTGACTTGAAGATGAGATATTCCCTAGATATTTATGACAGGGCTGACCAACCTAAGGGTGCCCAGAACCAACACATTATTTTAAAAGTTAAATACCTCATCCAATCCTGAATTGCCAAGACTTCAACCCTTGAAAATTCCTGCACTTTGTCCTTTGGGAGACAAGGCCTTTGTCTCCCAGTGGCACTCTTTGCTGCCCAGCAGGGGTGACCCCATTGCACAATGGTAAAAATACACCTCTTGCAATATTGCATTGATGAGACCCAGTGTCCCGACTTCTCTTCATTCCTTCAGGAAATTAGGCTCATGCTGGGCCTAACAGATTCAGCTTTGGCCAACTGGAACACAGTTCTGTGTGCAAATTCTGGGGAAACACTTCCTAGGAAATTTGACCTCAGTGATGTTGGTCTCTTCATCACCACTTTTCTTAGCCCCATTGACCAGCATTAATTGCCAAACTGTCCCTTTAAATACACAGTTCAGGTGCCAAATATGTAGAAGCATTTGGGTGCCTGGAGGAAGGTTCTCCAGGAGGTGATTTATGATAATAAACATCAAATATGTAGTACTATTACTCTAATATCTATAATTCATTTTTCTGGGAAATATGCTGTGAAATGGAAAAGTAGCATTGACCCTATAAAAATACTCTTCATTCCCCACTAGAAATATGTTTTGCTAACTTCTTCCAGGACAGAATTTTATTGGTTAATAAGTTAAAATTCTGAATTTCAAAGTCTTAATATTATGTGTCATCTTTAAGTCTCATTTTTCACTTACCTGAAATAACTTCCTCAGATATCCACAACTTATACAAATTTCTTTTTCTCATTGGAAAACATCCAATATTTACCATGCCAGTTGATTACTGAGATCCGTCAATGAAAAACATGTTCTTTAAAGGAAGTATAAAAAGAAAGCTTTATACATTGAAACCTTTTTGAGTTTTTTTTGTTTTTTTGTTTTTCAGTTTTTTGAGTTTACCATTCTCAGCATGAAACCAGTCAGCAAGGTGAGGAGATCTGTGAGTTTGCCTTTCTCAGCATGAAGCCTGTAAGCAAGGTAAACCTGCTTGGTGAGTTTACCATTCTCAGCATGAAGCTTGTCGGCAAAGTAAACTGTAGATTTGCATTTCTCAGCATGAAGCCTGTCAACAGGATAAGCCTTCCTATATGTTCCCATTTCTCCCCAGGAAACCTAGAAGCTTTAAGAAAAACAAGTCCTGATTTTTACATATGAAATAGCTGACCTAGTAGCTGCAGCCTTGGTGGGTGGGGGTGCAGAGTTGGCTGAAATTGGCTTGCTGCTGATGAACTGCCTGCCATTAATGCCACCATGGGGACTTTAAAAGAATAAATTTGAGAATAAACTATAAACCTAATGGCTTCCACATCAGTTGGTGGAGATTTACCTCCTACCTGGACAGCAAGCCCAGGCCCTTCCATTACAATCTCTATGGCTTTGCTGGGGGCAATCTACTGTTCTCTTATGCCAGTTTTTCTAGGAAAATGCATGTGAACACATGTGATAATACATGTGAATTTCATGAGCACAATGCCAACTGCTGCACTTCTTTGGCTCTAAATTTCTAGATTAGAAATAATGTTGTTTAGAATTTATAATTGTAGATAAGGCATCCTGTAAGCCCATGTATGGTAGTTTTAGTAGAAGCCTTATCCATGGAAAGTTAAATCAATACCCAAAATAAATATTTATATCCCAATAATTTCAGTGTGTTAATGTTTCCAAGATATAAGCAGTCATGGGCTTCTTATGTAAGGAATGGTGTCATATTCTGGGTTTAGTATTGGTCTCTATTGTTGAAGCATTTGCCATTGAACAACAGCCATGTTCAGTTAAGCTTTGTTGAATCAAAGTCCTTGTATTTTACAGTATGAATGAACTGTACCCTTTGCAACACAACCATTTTGTTCATGGGCACATGCATCTATATGATGTTAATTCTAAAGATGTGAAGAGAAAGACCACTGACATACACAATCATGGCCAAATTAAGCAAGCAATTAATTAAAGCAAACTTAAAAAATATTTATGCATGAACTGCCTCCCCTTAATGCAGGGTTTGAGAAGTCAGTCTTGGAGATGAGGAAGACAAGGATTTTGTAAAGCTCAGGGGCAAGCAGTTTTCAAATGGTTGATTCACAGGCAACATAGGCAAGGTTATAGGAGCACAGCATAAACATAACAAATTACTTGTAAGGACATCTTGAAACAAAGACATTGTTACAAGGTGGGTATAACAGCAGGTAGGCAGGCATAATAAAGTCGCCATAACAACCCTTTTGAAACAAAGGTAGGGTTGCAAGATGGTTATTAACTTTTTGAAACAAAGACATAATTGTCATTTCTGGAATAGGCAGTAAGAACCATTTGTAGTTATGAGAGTTCCAAAAACTTAAGAGTTAATTCCTGGGACTGGAGCAAAATCGCCAGATCACAATCCTTTCAGAGCATAGGTCCAGCAGCAGTCCCCCACCCAGAAAAACCTTAGGGTGTGACTGGAGTCACATAGCCCCTAAGAAAGCCCACAGAGTGTGCTAACTCCTCTCCCCCTTGCTACAGCCCAACCTGCACATAACAGGGCAGTACTGGAGGTCAGGTGTCACCCAGGTAGCCAGGACCATTTGCAGTCCTGGCACCTAAAAACAAACCAATCATTCTAAGGGTCATCTCCCCTAGAGACCCTCTTACCCGAACCTGTAATGCCAAGACATGCACTTCCTCACTTGCATTTTGTCCCTTTAACCTAGAAACTCTGCACAGATGTAGCCCGTGGCAGTTCAGTATCCAAGTTGGTTCCCTAGTAAGCTGAACAGAGACTGTCTCTGGCAGTGGCTGGCTCCTTGATCACCAGCTCCTGATGAAGGAGCAGCCTTACCAGGCCACAGGGTAAGACAATGCAGCCAGTCCTGAGAAGACATGATAGGCTAGGGTCAGAAGGAAGGGGAGGAGGACTTTGGAGGGATGTGGCGGGGGGAGATGAGAGAAGGAGGGTTGTATTGGGAGAGGATGAGGAAGGGGGCTACAGCTGGAATACAAAGTGAATAAACTGCAGTTTATTAAAAATGAATTTAAAAAAATCAGCATTCCTCTTGGAGGAAGATGCAAAGGCCACCTTCTTTAGCCAAGAGAAAAGCCAGTCCTTGTCGGTTTTGAAGTACTACTGCTACTAGTGAGTCAATCTGTCCTTGGAGAGTTAGTATTATCTCAGCTACCTCCTGGAGATCCTGGATGAACTGGGAAGAAAGCTGATAATACAAAATTATTGAAGTGGCTAGCCCTGCTTTTCTAGTTCCAGTAGCTGCTGTGATTCCTGCAACAGCCAAGAGGGTTAAGATTTGAATTGCTCTCTTATCCTGCTGGGTAGCTGTTGAATCCGTGACTGGGACTGGTAAGGGCGCCTTTTCATTTATTACCCCCAGCTAGGGAAAGAGATGCACCAGCATGTAAATGCCTGATCAGCCAGCAGGCAGACAGTAGACCTGAGTACCACAAAAAAATCGAGATATTATTAGCAGTAGGGCATTGGGGTTAAGATAAGGTATCAAGGATTATAGATTTATTGGAGTCTAAGGAACATAAGCATTCCTACAGAGTGTGTCCCAGGTGTCTTGAAACAGCTTGCCACACCAAAGAGGCTGATATGAAAAAGGTAGGAGGTTGTGAGAACATCAGAGTCAAGACATTTAGTGAATGGTGAAGTAAGGTTACTTGACAGGTTCATCGGAGAAGCTGTCAGTGGTGGTTCCAGGAGGGACACACAGCCAACTAGCTCTAAAACGGCCTGGTTGGGTGACATTAGGATCTGGTAGGCCAAGGTCAGAGTCTGAAGTAGGAGATGAAATGACAGGTTTGTATTATTTAGGAGGGGGGATGTCAGAGAGACAGTGACCTTAGAGGAGTGTTTAATTACCTTCTCTACTTCTCCCATTACCAGAGAATAGGTAATTGGGACATATTTTCTTTGGATATAGATGGTTCTTATCAGTAAATTGAGTGTGTCGTGGCAGTAGAGTTTTCCAACGACACCTGTTTCCCATCTGGGATCTCAAGGGTCTCAGATGTAGAAGTAGAGTCTTTCTACACAGGTGAAGGGGCTTCTTTTCTGCTGGTGCATGGATCTGGCAAGACCAGTACGGGCAGTCTCTATATCTGTCTGACCATTTCTTGCAATAATCTTTTGTTTGGTCAAAAAGGAAGCAAACAAAAATTCTATCAAATAAGATAGGAGGAATAGATGTGGGTGCTGGCTATTTCAATTGTTTCTGACAGTCTCCCATAGAGCAATTTCCCGACCCTATTTAGAGAGACTGTTTATTATCAATAATGGTTTCTTGAAACTCAAATCTCCGTAAGCAGGGGTTACCTTGGACAGAAACAGACAGGAGGAAGAGGAGGAAATATATATATCCAATCCAGTAGGGTTGAACACAGCTGCTGTAGTGAGGCCTCATTCCTCTGGAATTGGAGACAAGGTGGTTGGTCTTGGCATTCTCTGGAGCTTGAGGGAGCAGGGTCCTGCTGGAGTTGATATGTGGGAGGGGGCATTATCTTGAAGAGGGGGTAAAAAGTTTGAGGTGAGATAGATGACTCCAGTGAGGGAAGCCTTAAAACTTGGCTGCTGTGGGGTTCACAAGAAACACCTGGAAAGTGCCCTGCCATTTACGAGAAAGAGATGAGGGACATTGTTCTGGAGGGGAGAAAAAGACTTGGTCCCAATATTAATAGGAGATGGAACGGAGTTAGCGTGTGGCCATGGTAAACAGCGGTCAGTAAAGTTCCATAGAAGAGAATGGAGATGACAAAGTAAGGGAGTAAGTAAGTGGTCAAGTAGAGGTGAAGATTTAGCTGAAAGACCAGGAGTTAGAACCAGTTGTCTATACATGAGCTCAAAGGGTTGAGATGGACAGAGGTTTTGGTGGAGAGCTCATAGCCTGAAAATGACTGGGGGGAGTTTTACCCATTTGAGGTAAAGTTCTTGTAATAATTAAACAAGAGTATTTTTTAAGAATCAGTTAGTTCACCCTATCTTTCCTAAGGACTGGGGATGAGATGGTATATTAAAATACTAAGGAATATTAAGAGCTTTAGATAAGGTCTGGGAAACCTGAGAATTGAACTCAGGACCATTGTCTGACTGGAGGGAGGTGGGGATTCCAAAACATGGGATAATTTCATGGAGAAGGCAATCAGAAAGTGTCTGAGCTCTTTGTTAGTAGTGGGAAATGCCTTCACCCATCCAGACAGTGTCTACCAAGACCAGGAGGTACTAGACACGTTTGACTGCTGGCATGTGGGTAAAATGAAGTTGCCATTCATTCTCAGGGAATCTAGCCTGATGGGTAGGGAAACAGGGGTTAAAATATCCTGAGTTAGGTCTGGCAGATTTTATAAGAGGCAGTAATATTCTTTAGGAAATGCAAGTCCTCAGGAGTGGGTTGCACGTGGGTCTTAACAAAGTTAGACAAGGCTTGACAGTTAGAATGAAAGAGCTAGTGTAGATAGGACAGAATCTGATGAGTGTCAGGAGATGACAGGAGAGATGTGGGTTGTAGTGTAAGGATGTCCTTTGGTGGGTCAGAATAGTCTAGGCCTTTAAGGGGTACAGCCTTAGATGTCTCATCAGCTTGGTTATTACCTTTGGAAATGATGAAATCATCCACCTGGTGGGACCTGCAGTGGAATATTCTGATGGCTGTAGGAAGGTGGGAGGCTGCAAACATGGCCATAATTTGGCCTGCAATGGTTACAGATCCTCCCTTTGCTGTAAGTAACCCACACTAACTCCAGATTGCAGCATGGGAGAGAAGATTATGAAAGACATATTTAGAGTTTGTGTAGATGTTAAGGGATTGTTGCTAGACCAATTTGAAGGCGTGGGTGAGATCTATTAGTTCTGCCTGTTGATTAGTTGTGTGGGCAGGGGGTGGGGGAGGGCTGTGCCTCAATCACCTCAGTATCCAACATTATGGCTTAGCCCATTTTTGAGCTCCCTTGTGTACAAAGAAGCTGCCATCTGTATACCAGGTATACATTGCCTGAGGCAATGTGCATTCTTCTAGGTGTGAAGGGTGGAATGAAGGAGTCTGGAAATGGAGTTTTGCCTTCTGGCCTTGGCAGGTATGGGTCTAATCTAAAGTTCAGTTTCTCAGAAACTGACCTTGGCAACTTCTCCAGCAGGGCGCTCTGCTCCTGAGAACTAGATAACAAAGTCTGTGTAACCTTGGAACCAGATAGCAAACTTTGTGTAAACTTGAGTGATGCTTTGCCAGGTGAAGCAGATGAGCTGTTACCTTGAGAAAGTTGCGTGTGGTTTTGTTTGTTTGTTTGTTTGTTTGTTTTTGCTTTAAAAGAGCTACTTCAGTGCCTAATACAGGAGTTGATCATAAACTTGTCTTGACTATCTTCTTTGCATTTCTGCCCCTACCATTCCCACTCTCTCTTTCAGGTAGACCCTGTTGACCTTAGTTCCTCTCAGGTTTCAATGCAAGAATGAGATGGGGAGTGGCCAGAGGTAGGTCAAGGGAAAAGGTTTGATATATTAAGAGGTAGGCATCGTTGGAAAGTAAGGGTAGAGTCTCCTATTAGCACCACCTGAAGGGAAAGAACCCTGGAGGCAGGTAGAGTTTGTAAGCCTTTATATGTTAAAAGGTGAGACAGATTGTGAGAAGACAGTAATAGATGACCCAAAGCTAGTTTTCTGAACTCTCCAATGAGGAGATCTGCAGCTACTAAAGCAGAAATGCAGGGTGCCCCTCCTTGGATTGTTAGGTATAATTTTTTTTGATAGGTATGCTACAGGTGCAAAGGAGGGTCCCAGTTAGCGACTCAGAGCTCCAAGGGCATATCCCTCTTTTTCAGTTATTTACAGGGAGAAGGGACAGGTTAAGTCTGTGAGATATAAGGCAAGGGCATCAAGAAGAGCTTGTTGGAGCCTCTGAAAGGGCTTAGTAATGGGCTTAAGAAGGGGTTCATGCAAAAGACCTAAGGCTTCCTCATATAAGGAGTGAGCAAGAAGGAACAAGGAAGGGACCTAGGACTGTAAGAAACCAGCCATTCCCCAAAACTAAAAAAAAAAAAAAAAAAAAAAAAAAAAAAAAAAAAACCTTTAGTGAAGGAAACTGCCAGAGACTGTATTAGATCTTTTTTATTTGGGGTGATGCCCTTGTGGGTTGGGATTATTGTTAGTCTGAGATAAGTGACCTCAGATGTGGACAATTGGACTGTTGAGGGTGAGACCCAATAGCCCCTGCTGGATAGGAAATTTAGAAGAGTAGAGGTATTAGTTTGGTTAACTCGCAGGATGGGGCTACAGAGGAGATGGTCTTCTACGTACTGAGTAGACTTAGATAAGTTTAGATTTAGGGAGAGATAAGGAGAGTAAATTAGAGGCTAGGACCTGGCCAAATAGATACGGGCTGTCCCAGAACCACTGGGGTAGGACAGTCTGGGTAAGCTTGGTAGAAACAAGGGTTAGACAAGGTGAAGGCAAAGGTATTTTGTAACTGAACATCCAGGGGAACAGATAAGAATGCATCCTTGAGAGAGACAAAAAGAGGAAATGAACAAGGCCCTCAAAGATGTGGAGAAGAAATTAACTGCCCACATACAGGAACAATCAAAGATAAACAGAGAGGAAACATCCAAAATAGGAGACACAGTCGATCAGATGAAGGAAACGGTACAAAGCATGAAAACAGAATTAGAGTCTATAAAGAAGACACAAAGAGAGAAGAACCTGGAACTGGAGAACTTAGAGAAAAGATCAGGAACCACGAAGGTAAGCATCAACAATAGAATACAAGAGATGGAAGAGAGAATCTCGGGAGCGGAGGATATGCTGGCTGAAATGGATTCCTCACTCAAGGAAAATAAAAAAATCGGAAAAATCCCAAGCACAAAACATCCAA
>JAQQSO010001216.1:0-18499 GCA_028658305.1 Pachyuromys duprasi
ACTGAAATGGGGAGCTCTCCTCCCTTGCCATCTGAGGCTGTCCTATCAAGTTTCATCAGGACTGTCTCTTCCTCTGTGTCCTGGCAAGGTCACACCACCAGAGGCAAGTGTTCAATGAGCAGAAAATGGAGTTCGTTTCAGAGATAACCCCTGCTCCCCTTATTCGGAAACCCACATGGAGATGGAGCTGCCTATTGTCTACATTTGAGCAAGAGCATCTAAGTCCTCTCTGTGCATGATGCTTGGTTGATGCATCAATCTCTTCAGGACCCTCTGGGCCCTGAATTTTTGCCTCTGTTGGTCTCCTTGTAGAGCTCCAGTCCCCTTAGCGTCTTTCTATGCCCACTTCTTCCATAAGATTCCCTGTACTCTGCCTAAAGTTTGGCTGTGAGTCTCTGTATCTGCTTTGATGCCCTTTTGGGTAGAGCCTTTCAGAGGAAGTCTATGGTAGGCTCCTGTCCTGTTCCCTCTCTTCCACCACTTCCAGTGTCTATCCTGTTTGCCATTCTGAATGAGAATTAAGTATCTTCATTAGGGTCCTTTTTGTTGTTTAGCTTCCTTAGGTCTATAGATTATAATATGGTTATCCTATATCATATAACTAATATCCCCTTATAAGTGTCAGTCTTTTATTTTTAAGATTTTTTATTTATATATATCAGTCTGTGTGCGTGTGTGTGTGCGAGCGTGTGTGTGTGTGTGTGTGTGTGTGTGTGTGTGTGTGTGTGTGTGTGTGTGTGTGTTTGTGTGTGTGTAGCTGGAATTACAGGCAGTTGTGAGCCATGGGAAGTAGATGTTGGAAACCAAACCTAGGCCTTCTGGAAAAGCAGCAGTGCCCCAGCCCCTTGACTTGAACTCACTTGACCATGGAAAACCAT
The DNA here is from genome assembly GCA_028658305.1 of Pachyuromys duprasi. Classification (NCBI taxonomy): domain Eukaryota; kingdom Metazoa; phylum Chordata; class Mammalia; order Rodentia; family Muridae; genus Pachyuromys; species Pachyuromys duprasi. Next base: position 879 of record JAQQSO010001216.1, read on the forward strand.
CTGCACTCATCTAGTGCTCAGAACTATGTATTCTTGGTTTGCAGATCCTGGGATTCTGTGAGGCAGACTGAAAACTGCAAATACTGCTGATACGGAAGCTAGATTGAAGGCAGCTCTAGTGAGTGACTGACAGGAAAAAAAAGAAAGAAACTAATGGTGACATACATGTGATGTTTCCCTGCAGCCTGGCTTGTTAAACACTAACCTAAGATCTCAGCTGACCACATAAACATCAGAAAGTTCAAACTACACTCAGACAACTTTAGTCAGACAACTTTAACACAAATTTGCCACACTTTAGAAAGAAAACGGTACTAGGAACAATCCTTATAAATATTACAGAATGCTGACATTTCTTCAATCATCTCTATTTTCTCATAAACAGTTGCCAAACCAGAATGTAAAATGGCAGTTGCTTTCCTGCCAAGGATAGAGTATCTGATGTTCTCTCAGCCCTGTCCTAATCCCCTGGCTGTCCTAATCCTTGCTAAATATTAAACAAAGACCTTTCCTGAGCACAAAAGCCTTAGAAAGTTCAGGTCATAGACAATTTGAGGAATGCTAAGAACATGAAGTGGGTTCTCCTCAAGAATGCAGAACCAGCCACAATTCTAGCTTTTCTCAAGGAGTTACTTGAATACCTCCAAATATCTATTTAACAAAAGAAAACATTCAGGTGAAACTTCTGGAAAAATAATAGATTTGTACACATTAAGTTATCTCCGGAGCCAGGTGTGGTGATACTCGCCTTCAGTTCTACTACTTGGGAGACACAGGTAAACAGATCTCTGTGTTGGGGTCTACAGAGCAAGTTCCAGGACAGCCAGAGCTACACAGAAAACCTTGTCTCAAAAAATAATTCTCTGGGGAATTTAGTGAAGAACATTCATTTCTGGCTTTTCAGGGAACAGAAACAGAGGGTCCCCATGAATGCTAAGTCGTTAGGATTATTGAAACCTGTAAACTCTAGGTTCAGCAAAGGACTTGCCTCATTTCCATAAGGTCCCTTTTAATGATTACTGATCTTAGAGCCTGGGCTGTTGGTGTTCTTTTCAGAAAATTGTCTCCTGTGCCAATGAGTTCCAGGCTGAATCCTACTTTCTCTTCTAATAGATTTAGTGTGTCTGTTTTTATGTTGAGGTCTTTGATCCACATGCACTTAAATTTTGTGCAGGTTGATAAATATGGGTCTATTTGCATTTTTCTACATGTAGATATCCAGGTAGACAAGCATCATTTGATGAAGATGCTGTCTTTTTTTCTATTGTATGGTTTTGGTTCCTTTGTAAAAATACCAAGTTTCTATAGGTGTGTGGGTTTATTTCTGGATTCTGTTCCTTTGATCCACCAGAGGAACTAAAAAGTGGCTGGTAGCTTGTACAGACCAGGCAGCCCTAGGCTTGCTGCCTGCTTGATCCAGCCACGAAGGAGGCACAGCTTCAAAGACAGATTCAGTTTATCAGTTTTTGTTGCCTCAATTTATCTATATTTTTTTCTGAAAACCCTTGAAATGAGTCAAAACTAAGGTAAAGGGGTAATCAAATGGGTAGCAGGTGAAGTCTGGCATTTTCCTCAGAATATGAAACACAGAGCAACATTCAAGCAATTAAACAAAACAGACAGAAACTCACAGACATGGACAGAATCTGACAAAACTAGGTTTCAAAGACAGACAGAGTGCTGAGAGTTAGGACTCTCAGAAAAGCATCCATCTCAAGCTTGAAGGGGTGGATCATAATCTGTCCTCCTACACCAGATAGAGAAATGGAGTACTCTCCACTTCCAGTAAAAGGAACTTTTATTCTCCTGCTTCAGTTGTTGTCTTGGAGGATTATTGCCTTCTTCTGCTGACCTAGGCCTGGTTCTGGAAGCTTTTAGCCTTCATATAATCTAACTTAAGCCAAGAATGTTTACATCCTCTCTGACTTACTGCTTAATAGGCTCACCCTTACTTGTTCTTACTGAGCTCCAAGGTGCCTGGTTCAACTCAGCTGCTCTGGCTCACACTCTTCTCCCAAGTAACTGATTCAGACTCTGGATTACTCTGCTTGGCCTCAAACCAACTCCAGCAATCTGTTCTAATTGTCTGGTTTCTTCTCATTCTCTGGCTCATTCTGTCTTCTCCAGTGTCTAGTTTGTTCTCTCATCCAACCCCTCTCTACAAAACTCTTCAGGTAAATCTGCCTTTTCTTTCTCCCTTTGCCCCTTTCCTCTCTCTTCTCCTGAGAGTGGGGTGTATCCTATTCTGTCAAGTCTTTCTCTGATTCATCACTGTTTCTGTCACTCAATTAGACATCAATTTCAAACATGTCTGTTTCCTTCTACAAACTAACTTTACCTTCATTGTTTGGGATTAAAAGCATGCACTACCACTTCTGGACCTAACCTTTTCTTTACCTGAAACTTTCTCTACACAAGGCTGGCCTTGAACGCAGATCTGCTTGCCTCTGTCTCATGGATTAAAGTCTGGCTGTTTGTATTTCAGCCAGATCACACAGACCTGGAAGGATGTGATCTCTCATCAGAGCAGCCATGTTCTGAATTAGATTTCTCTATAGCATGCAACTTTCTTCTGAGTCACCAAGCATCTAGACTATACCTGAAACAAGACAGAAGCAAGGAGATTAAAAAACTTGCATCCTTATGGATGAGCCAGCCTTTTGGTGGCATTCATTAAACCAAGGGGTAGTCCAGATTAGTGGGCAATCTCAGTGGAACCTCCAAATATTGTCACGCAAAAATAGTCAAACCACTCAGACACCAAACTCAGTTAGAGATGGTTGTTTTATTGGAAGCATACCGAAAGACTATTCATGATTAGGGATACAGAGTGAACTCAGGAGCCAAACTGTGGCATCGACCTGTCCTTATGTCAGTCTTTTTTTGTAGGAAAACCAAGTGCAGAGAGATAATGCATTATAATACATTTTGGCTAACCAAAGAATGTGTTATCAGCTAGCCTTTAAGCTGATTGGTCTCAGTGAGGTGGTGGTTAACTCTGACTTAAGTTATATTGCTAACTACACAGGCAGTTCTAACTGACCCTGAAACTGTGCCTGGGAGTTGGGGCCTGCTGTGCTGCTGGTTGGAAAATTTCCAGGAACAACAAGGCCACAGAGTTTTTCATTGAACATAAACATGGTTTATGGTAAACCTGACCTTGTACAGAGATTCTTTTACATCAGCAATGAGCTCAGATCATGTGGCTGGTCGACCGGAAACTAAAATGGCTGTAGTTATGCCAAAATGGCCAGTCCTCTACAATAATCTTCCAAACCACTCTCCATAGTATAAACATTTAAACAGTAATTAAGCAATTAGGACCTAATGAACTCCATAACGGTTACATTTGTGAGTAGCCTGTGATGATACAGGTTCTCCTGAGTGACATTTATATATTCCCAAGGGTGTAGTGACTCACACCTGGAATCCCAGCACAAAGGAGGCTAAAATTTAAGGCCAGCTTGGGCTACTTAGTAAGTTCAAGCCTTGCCTTGGAGCCAGCTATGGTGGCACTCACATTTATTCTCAGAACTTGAGAGGCAGATGGATTTCTGTGAGTTAAAGGCCAGTCTAGTCTACATAATGAGTTCTAGGAGAGCCAGAGATACATGGTGAGATCCTATCTCATAAAAAAGGAAACAAAAAGAAAGGCTAATCTGGGCCACATAATGAGACCCTGTCTCAGAAAAAAACAAAAATATAAGTAATTAACTATTGCCCAATACCCTGCAACCAAAATGTATTCTAAAGTAAACAAGCCAGGTGGTGCTGCATGCCTGATCCCAGCACTCAGGAAGCAGAGGCAGGGGGATTTCTGTGAGTTCAAGGTCAGCCTGGTCTACAGAACAAGTTCCCACATCAGTGCAAATTCTAGAACAGCCAGGGTTGTTATACAGAGAAACTCTGTCTTGGAAACAACTACAAGAACAAGAAAAAAAAATAAAGTAAACATTCATCTATATGGTCAAAGTGCACACATATGGTGGTAGGAAAACCTACAGTCCAGTCACCAAGGATCTCACGGACAACCCTCCTTGTGATACTGAGCAGGGCGGTGAGCTCCAGCTCCCAGCCAGCCACTGGATCACAAAGGAAAGCCAATCATGCGGCGTGGAATTCAGCCATGCTGAACTGTCAAAGCTGGTCTGTTAGGTGTGAAGATGGCCAGTTAGTAAGTGTTAGGTTACTGAAATTCAGAAATCACGATTGTTAATAGATGGAGGAAATCCCAGGTCCTTGTGGGCGGAGGTATTCCCGAGGCAGGAAATCTGAGCAGTGTAAGAGATAAGCACTTGGGGGCTGCAGAGATGGCTCAGCCAGCTGCTCTTCCAGAGGTCCTGAGTTCAATTCCCAGCACTCACATGGCGTCTCATAAGCATCTACACTGATATCTTATCTCTCTTCTCTTCTGGGATGCAATAGAGCACTCGAAGAAATTATTATTGTTATTATTACTATTATTATTATTATTAAATTTTGTTTTTTCTAGACAGGGTTTCTCCGTGCAATCATGGCTGTCTTGGAATCACACTGTAGAGCAGGCTGGCCTCAAACTCACAGAGATCAGCCTGTCTCTGCCTCCCCACGCCCTGGGAAGATGTGCACCACCATGCTGGACTTGTATTTGTTTTCTTGTTGTTGTTAAAAGATTTACTTTTTACTTATGTGCTTATGACAGGAGAGGAGATGGTGCCCATGGTGACCAGAAGAGGGTGACAGATCCTCAGGGTTGGAACTACAGTCGTTCTTCACCTGCCTGGCATGGGTGCCCAGAGCTAACCTCGGGTACATGTCTTAAGCACTGGGACATCTCCTTGACCTTCACCTTCTGCCTTTCTAGGCTTAAGTGATGCAGGTAGTGTGCTGAGTGTCCCCTGATATTCATATGTATATGGTATGTGTATATGAGTATGTATGTATATGTGCATATACATGTATATATGCGTGTATATGTATATATGTGTGTGCGTATATATATGCATACATGTGTGTATTCATGTATGTGTGTATATGTGTGTATGTACATATGTATAGATGTATATGTTTGTATGTATGTATATATGTATGGACACATACATATATATGTGTGTATACATTTATATATGTATGTATCTATGTGTATGCATGTATATATGTGTGTGCACATGTATATATGTATGTTTGTACTTATATATGTATTATTTATATATGTATGTAATGTGTATATATGTATGTATTTATGTATACATGTATTAAGTTTTCATGTATGTTTATATGTATGTATGTATGAATGTATATGTGTATACGTGTATGTATATATGTATAATAATATATGTGTATATGTATATGTATAAATTTTTCCTCCTTTAGGAAAGGAGTAGGACTCCCACCCAGTTCCACAAGCATGCCTCAGCGCCGAAACTGACTTGCTGCAGCCTCTCTGGAGCCATTTCATTCACTGCCCCCAATGCTCTCTGAGTTTTATGCCTGTGCAATCTGGCCTGTGATGCCCCACCATGCAGGAGTCCTGAGCACTTTGGGGGATCCATCTGCAAATCTCCCTAGGCCTCTGTTGTTCATCTGTTCCCACAGGAGCCTGTTGAGTCAACTTACCAGAGTCCCCGTATGGCTCACTCTGGCCTCCTGACCTCCCCCACCTGGTTAAGGAGCCACAGGGCCAAGTGTCTCCTCCAGTCACCTCCAGTTTACTGCGAGGGCTGCAGGCCTGGGGAGCTCCTGTCCTGTTACTTGTTTTCTCCTACTTCCAATGTCCATCTCATTTGTCTTTCTAAGTGAGATCAATGAGATGCTCAACATCCTTAGCAATCAGAGAGATGCAAATCAAATGACCCTGAGATTTCACCTTACACCCATCAGAATGGCTAAGATAAAAAACTCAAGTGATAACACATGCAGGAGAGGTTGTGGAGAAAGGGAAACCCTCCTCCATTGCTGGTGGGAATGTAAACTTGTACAACCATTTTGGAAATCAATCTGGCACTTTCTCAGACAATTAGGAATAGTCCTTCCTCAAGATCCAGCTATACCACTCCTAGGCATATATCCAAAAGAAGCTCAAGTACACAACAAGGACATTTGCTCACCTATGTTTGTAGCAGCTTTATTTGTAATAGCCAGAAGCTGGAAACAACCCAGATAACCCATAACTGAAGAATGGATACAGAAACGTGGTACATCTGCAATGGAATATTACTCAGCAATAAAGAAAGGGAAATCATGAAATTTCCAGGTGAATGGTGGGAACTGGAAAATATCATTCCTAGTGAGCTATCCCAGAAGCAGAAAGACACACACTCATATACTCACACATATAGACATATAATATAGCATAAACTTACTAAAAACTGTACACCTAAAGAAACTAAACAAGAGGGAGGACTCTGGCTAAAATGCTCAATCCCCATCTAGAAAGGCAAGGAAAATGGACATCAGAAAAAGAAGAAAACAGGGAACAAATCAGGAGCCTCCCACAGAGGGCCTCTGAAAGGCTCTGCCCTGCAGACTACCAAAGCAGATGCTGAGACTTAGGGCCAACTATTGGGCAGAGTGGATGGACTCTTATGAAAGATGTGGGAAATAGTAAGATAAGGAGAGGACAGGAGCTCCACAAGGAGAGCAACAAAACCAAAAAATCTGAGCACAGGGGTCTTTTCTGAGACTCATACTCCAACCAAGTACCATGTATGGAGATAACCTAGAAACCCTGCACAGATATAGCCCATGGCAGTTCAGTGTCCAAGTGGGTTCCATAGTAATGAGAACAGGGACTGCCTCTGACATGAATCAATTAGACGGTTCTTTTGTCATCTCACCCTGATGGGGGAGCAGCCTTACCAGGCCACAGACAAAGACAATGTAGCCACTCTTGATGAGATCTGATAGACTAGGATCAGGAGGAAGGAGAGGAAGACCTCCCCTATCAGTGGACTTAGGGAGGGGCATGCATGGAGAAGGGGGAGGAAGGGAAGGATTAGGAGGGTAGGAGGGAAAAATGCCTTTAGCCAAAACACACACATACACACACACACACAGAAGATTCCTTTGCTCTAGCCTAGCCCTGCCCCTTCCTTCTCTGTGACACTGCTCATGGCATAGAGTCCTTGATGTAGGACCCCCTGATGCCCATCTGACTCCTGCTCACTTTAACAGGTGACCTGGTGGAGGTTGGCTTCTTTGGTGCCTCAGTTTCCCTGGGCTTCAGTAAGAACATTCTTACTCTGCTTGGTTTCATTAGGTCCCTGTGAGTTCAAGTTACTGATGGTAATTCTTGACCCGGAGTAGCTGTTCAAATAATATGAGAATAAATAAGACCCATTCCTGGAGATGCAGTGGGGATACAAAGTGAATAAACTGTAATAAATACATATATAAATAAAATTAAATTTAAAAATAATAGCCATTCCTAATGCTTTTGTGCATTAGAGACAGTCTATGCATGTCTGTCTTCCTCTCTTCTTTTCTCAGACTTGAAGACTCACATTCATTTTTGTTTGTGTCCCCATTCAAATACTTAATACTGTGGTGAGCCTCATAGGTGCTTAACAATCTTAGCTTAGAATCCCTGGTTATAAAGCCATCTATTGTCATGCTGTGACTTAGAAGTACCCCTCCTACCTACTTGCTGCCCAATTTAAGGATATGATTTGGTTTGCACCCTCTTTTATCTTTAATTACTCTTGTGGTTTCTATATAGGCCTTAGGATTTGGGGGCCCTAGAAGAACCTGTTTGCGAGGTTTGCCCTAATACAGTGAGTCACTGGTTGCTTCCTGCCACAGAATACTTGGGTCCTCCTCTGGTGTGTCTGCTATTCACATTTGGGGCATCCTTTTGAAAACTGCAGACTCCTTTGGAAGATGCATGATGGTGTTTTGATCTAGGTATCTGGTATTTTGATCCAGGTATCTAGTGTTAACTCAAAATAATTTCTCCACAGGAAGTGTAGGATGGTACAATGAAGCTGGGATTTCAAATGAAGCCTGTCTGAACATTGGTAGGGTGACCTTGTTGCAGCAACTGGTACTGCTGGGTTGGGTAATGAGATTGATGAGAAACCAGATGAATAACAGAGAACTAATTTACTGGCTTGCAAGATTGCTCCACCATTAAAGGCTAGGCTTACAACCCAGAAGACCAGAGAACTGAGTCACTGGGATCAGTTTGGGGCTAGTTTTGTCCACCATGCTTTTATGTGCTATCTCATTTAATCCTCCTGTCTCTTGGAGACCTACTTCACAGGTGGAATGAGGAATGATTTGCCCAGCATCTCGTTATGTGGGTGTCAAAGCCAAGATTCAAACTCAGCATTCTAGTCTCCAGAGCCCATTTTAACCAGACACTGAAATGACCACACATGAAGGCTAGAAATGTGACTGAGTTGGTGGAGCACTTGCCTGGTGTGCACAATAGGTTGGCTCACCAGCACCACGGGAAGAGGAAAAGTGAAAACTGAAGAGAGTGGGAGCCCAGCGAGTCACCATGTTCCTTCAGTCCTTTTCATCCCTCAGTGCTGAGCAGGGACAATTGAAGCCTGGTTTTTGCTTGTTTTGATTAGTCTGAGACAGGTTCTTACTGTGTAGTCCTGGTTGGCCTGGAACTCATAGAGGTCCTTCTGCCTCCTGAGGGCCCAGAACAACCTATGTTGTTCCTGTGTCTCCTCTTGAGCCTTGTTAAGATTTCTAAAGGTCACTTAAACATCATCTGCAGTTCAGCGATTAAAATTGTGGGCATGTGAGTGAAGGTTTATTTTACTTGATACAAAAGTGAGGCTTAAAATACCCAAATGACTAAAGGAAGCCATGTCTGAATGAATGTGTGTTCAGTTTTAGAAGTTAACTGATACAACAGCTGTGGAAGTAATCTTGCTATTCACCTGTTTTATTAATTGGAAGCCAGCCTGGGCTACATAGTAAGACTCCATCTCAATGAAAAGACAGTAATCAAAGCATTTAGCAGGCAGGGCCAGGTGGATATCTGTGAGGCCATCTGGTCTACATAGTGAGTTCCAGACAGCCAAGGCTACAAAGTGAGAAGAAAGGACATTTCATCCTAACCACATCATTCATCACTCTGTCACAGCCAAGATTTGTTTCTGCCCAGGGCAATTCCATTATCATAACTAGGAGGTGAAGATAATTTCATTCTGTTATATAATAATCATGTTCAAATTCAAATTAAATACCCAGCACATGTCTTTTATGGCCATTTTTAAGCATACCAATTACAATCAACTGTCCTTTATGAAATTTGATTTTAATGGCTTCTTTGAAATCTAGTACAGACTCTTTCTTCCCTCTGCCTCCAAGTGCTGTGATCACAGCTGTTTGCTAACATACCTGTCCCTATTGCCTTTTGAAATAATCCAGACACCTTGTTCTCTAGAGTGCCATGAGGGGAAAACAGAGATAGAGAAAGAGAGAGTGTGTGTATGTGTGGCTGGGCTGTCTTGCCTGTCTTTAGTGAGAGAGGATGCTCTTAGTCCTCCTGATGTGATGTGTCAGGGTGGGTTGGTACATAGGGAGCCTCTCAGAAGAGAAAGAGGGATTGGGGGAGGAAGAATGATGGTGGGACTGTGAGGAGAGAATGGTTTCTCCCCTGACTATTACAGAATGTTTACACTTCAGTGGTTTGTCTACAAACTTCTGTAGCCATGTTTGGTTAGTGCCAGGAAAGAAAAGGATCATCTTGTGAGGAATGAAAGTTTCTCTATTCCTGGCTCCACTTTAAAGGTACTTTAAAATGACTATTATGATTCTATGATAGACTAATGGTTTCAGGAAGTGTTCTGTCTCAATTTCCCTAGAACATGGGAACCAGTTTTTAACAGATACTTCTTGAAAAACTAATGCTATTAGCAATAGTCAATACCATTCCCCCAATGAAACAATGTTATCATTGGAAATAACATTGAAATGTTATCGGAGCTATACAAGAGAATGATGTGTATCTTCAAAAAGTATCTGCCCAAGTTATGAGATATTATTTTCTCTTTCGTCTAGTTGTTTTACCAACTATGACAACAAAGCTTTGCTGAAAAATGCTCAGATTTCATCACAAAATCCAACAACATTCTGGTTTCAAACATATTTTTCAAAATTTAAAATTGATTAAGCAAGATAGTAAAGACTCTCCAGAAAAATTCATTTCAATTTTATCATGAAAAGGAGTTGGCAATATTTTATAAAATACCTTTAAATTATTGATTGATGTGTTTGATGACAATCATTGTCTGATGTCTCTCTTTTAGTCTTTAATTCACAGGGATCGTTAATTCATCCCAAGTAAAGACTATGCCTTCTCAGTAAATATTTCCTGAGTGATGTAACATGATTTAGGCATAGAAATATTCACTTAATAAAATATATACTTTAAATATTCAAACTGTATGAGCAGGGACAGCCAAGAAACCAGCAAAATAGTAGTCACTCTATTATTACATGGAATAATTTTATTTTGTATCACAGAGGGAAAATGTTCAGAGGTACATGGAAAAGTTCACAGCACAGAGAAAATGAAGCAGACTTGATATGACCAAGACTGTCTAGAACAGAATGGAAAATATTAGGAGAAAATTACAGATAGCTTAGACAGAGACAAGCTGTGCTTTCAAAAGTGCATAGGCTTCACCTAGGTCCTCCTACACTTACGTAGGAGATGTGCATCTTGGTCAACATGTGGGTCCCCTAACAATTGAAACAAGAGCTTTCTCTTACACTGTTGTGTGCCCCTAGTTCCCTTTCCCCTGGTTGGGCTGTCTTGCCTGTATGTAGTGAGAGAGGAAGCTCTTAGTCCTGTCTGTTATGATGTGTCAGGGTGGGTTGGTACACATAGGGAGCCTCTCTGAAGAGAAAGCGGGAATTGGGGAGGGGAGAGTGGAGGGTGTCTGTAATGAATATGTAAAATTAATTAATTAATTAATTAATTAATTAGTGGATAAAACACAGGATATTTCTAGAATATTTAGGAAATGAGGATAGTGGAGAATGAGATGAGGATTTGGGGAAGGGACAGAAATCTAGACGGCAGTTTTGAGATGTATAACAAGTACATTTACTTCCCCTTCAGGTGACCTGGAGGCTACCATGGGTGTTGATATCCTGATAGGAGAAATAGGTAAATAGAGAGCCATATGTCCCTTTTGTCAGAGAAAGGAAAATGGTTATTTTGCTGGACAAGAACTATTTCACAAATTCTTGAAGAATGCTGTTTTTGGTATGTTTGTTTCTTTTTGTCTTATTTGTTTCTAATCACAAGAATTCCTTTGATAATTCATGTTGAGTATGTCCAAGACTGGCATTTTTGATTATTTACACTCCCTGGGACCTAACTAGTTTAAACTATTAGGAAAGCCTGATTCCTTTCTTCACACCTATTTATGTCCTTTGAAAAAGTAATGGGTTTATTTATCACATGCCACTATAAATGTTTTTTTCTGATGTGTTTATATTTCCCAAACTCAAATGTATCAGTGTTTTTAAATCATAATTATTCAGCAGAATATCTTTATGAAGAACTTTAGTCTTGTATAATTCTGGTATAATTTTGCTATCTTAATTAAAACTGTTTAATTACATGTATTAATGAAATCACACTTTACAGAAGGCAAAAATTACTATCACCAAATACAATCATTTTAAAGACAAGCCTTCTAATTTTGAATGATTTGTTCATGATTATTATATGTCCATTGTATACTACATATTCTGAAATCTATATAGTATTTCCCATATTTTTCTCACAATTCTTTGTGTCTCTAGGATTCATATATTAAATTTCCTACACATACTAAGCACGTATACTCCTCAGCACTCTTCAAAACTTTATGACTTCTCTCTGCATGAAGCTTTCTGACTGTATCTCAGTAAATCTCATTTATTTTTAAAGTGTGCTGTTATATTTGCATGTGTTGGACTCTAAGGTTCACATTCTTAATTATTTTGCATGTTGTCTTTTATCACATGGACCTTTTACAGGTTAAAGGAATGAGGAATTTATCATCTTTGGAGATGAATATAAATTTCAAAATGTTTTTTATATTACTGATTTTAATATTCATTTTGATTATTATCATTTATTATAATTTATTCAAATTGTATTGCAGCTGTGGCCCCTCCCTCATTTCCTCCCAATCCCTCTCTTCTTCCCTCTTCTCCCCCATGCCAGAGGCAGGGGTGTTTCCTTGAGTTGAAGGGCCTCCTGGTCTACACAGGTTCCCAGGTCAGTAAAATTCTAGGACAGCCAGAGTTGTTGTATGCTACACAGGTTCCCAGGTCAGTAAAATTCTAGGACAGCCAGAGTTGTTGTATGGAGCAACCCTATCTTGGAAATAAAGACAGGAAAAAGAAAAAAAACCACGTTATCATATATATACTAAAGATCAAAGTGCACACACATGGTGGAAGTAACACAGTCTAGCCACCAAGGAGGTGACAGGCAAACCTCCATCTTGTAACACTGGCCAGGGCTGTGAGTTGCAGCTGCTGGCCAGCCAGGGAGTCACAAAGAAAGCCAATCATACGACATGGAATGTGGCGGTGCTGAGCTGTCAAAGCTGGTCCATTAGGTGAGAAGATGGTCAGTTAGTAATGTCAAGTTACTGAAATTCAGGAACCCCAATTGTTAATTGATGGAGGAAGTCCTCGGCCCTAGGGTGTGGTGCTATTCCTGAGGGAGGGGATTCTGAGCAGTATAAAAGATAAGCTCTCATGGGCTGCAGAGACTGCTTAGTGGTTAAGAGCATGGCTGCTCTTCCAGAGGTCCCGATTTTGATTCCCAGCACCCGCAAGGTGGCTTACAACCACCAATACTGGCATCTGAGGCTCTCTTTGCTTCTAGGATGCAATAGAGCGCTCAAAGAAATGATTTTGTTGTTGTTGTTTGTTTTCTAGACAGGGTTTCTCTGAGTGTAACCCTGGCTGTCCTGGACTCGCTCTGTAGAGCAGGCTGGCCTCGAACTCACAGAGATCTCCCTCTGCCTTCCCAAGTGCTGGGATGACAGTTGTGTGACTCCATGCTGGATGTGTATTTGTCTTTCATTGTTGAAAGATTTACTTTCTAGTTATATGCTTAAGGCAGAAGAGGGGATGGTGCCCATGGCTTCAAGAAGAGGGTGACAGATCCTCAAGGGCTGGAACTACAGGTGTTCTGGGAGCTAACCTTGGGAACAAGTCTTAAGCACAGGGCCATCTCTCCAGTCCTTCCTTGCCTTCTGTGTTTCTAGGCATCAGTGCTGCACGTAGGTGCTGAGTGTTCCCCGATAATCATATGTATATATTTTATGTATATATGTATATGTGTATGCATATATGTGTATAATGTATGTATGCATATATGTAAGTATATATGTATGTATATGCGTCTATGTGTATATATATGCATATGTACATATGCATGTATTATATATGTATGTATGTAATGAAGTCCTGGTCACCAGGGTAGCACAACTAAAGGCTGCATGCGGCCCTCAGGAGGCAGAAGGCAGTGAGGCTTGCTCTCCAGTCCCATGACTCTGATGGGGATCATGGTGCCCTGCTCTCTTCTGCTTTTCTATTTTTGCTCACTAGCCTTGAGGCAAGCGCTTTGCTAAGTCATTTGCTTGCTGCCGGTGCCATACAGCACATCTGGATAGATCTCAAGCAATGGGTACACCCAATGTCATATGATGTATGTGCGTGTGTATAGTGTGCATGTATGTGCATGCATTTGTGTGTGTGTGTGTGAGTGTTGGTGCACAGGTGCGAGGGAACACATGTGGAGGTCAGAGGTATATGTATATATGTATGTATGTTTATATGTATCTGTGTATATATGTATATATATGTATGTACACATATATGTGTATGTGTATTGTATGTAGTGTGTATATGTATATATGTATGTGTATATGCATGAATATATATACATATGTGTCTATGTATATATATGTATGATATACATGTATGCATATCTGTGTATATGTGTATGTATAAATGGATATATGCATATATGTATGTTTATATATATATGTGCAGGTATATATGTATATATGTATGAACATATGTCTATGTGTGTATGTATATATGTGTGTATACATTTATGTATATATACATGTATGTATATATGACATATGTGTATATGTATATATTTACATATATATGTATACATATATGTATATATGGCATATATGTGTGTGTATGTGTATGTATATATGTATGTATGCACGTATATGTGTATATATATATATTTGTATGTATATTTGTATGTATATATATATGTATGTACGTATATATGTGTATACGTGTATGTATATATCTTTCCTCCTTAAAGAAAGGAGTGGGACTCCCACCCAGTTCCATAAGCATGCCCCAGAGCTGACTGGCTGTTTCCTCTCTGGAGCCATTTCATTCACAGCCCCCAATGCGCACTACGTTCCGCACCTGCACACACTGGCTCATCCCGCCTCACTGCGCAGGCGATCTGGGCACTTCCAGCATCGGTTGGCCAATCCCTCTAGGCTTCCATCAGCCTCGTGTCTGAAGGATCCTGTTCGCGTCAACTGACCTGAGTGTGTGAATAGCCCTCTCAAGCCTCCTGACCTCCCTGACCTAGGTAAGGGGCTGCAGGGCTGAATGTCCACTCAGGTCGCCTCCATCCCTCGTGTTTTCTACGGGGCTCGGGGACGGGGGTCCTGGGGCACTGAAGAACCAGGATCTCCGTTCTTCACAGTGAGCCTGCATCCCGGTGTCCCCATACCACCTACACCTGCAACCATACCCCCCACGCACAGCATACACACCCGGAGCTCCCATCACACTCACATGCTATCACACCATCACCCATACCCCCAACCCCACCACACACAGGGAGGTCAAGTGGCCCTGAGCACTTCCCAGCTGCCCTCAATCCCTGGTCACAGAATGAACAGCTTGGCCCCTGACACACCCACAGGCCTTCCTATCCCACTGTGAGCATCTGTCACAACACCTAAAATGAGATTAGATGGGACCCATCTTCTCTGAGCATGTGCTCTTGGGGGTCGGTTGCATAGAGCATCTTTCGATCCCTCTCCCATCATGAGAAAAGACATCTTTCTTGAGTCACCTTAAGATTCCTCTGCTCAAGCCTAGCCCCTTCTCCCTTCTCTGAGACCCTGTTCATGCCATAGAGTCTTTGATGTAGGAACACCTGAGTGCCCACTTTGAGAGGTGACCTGGGGAAGGATGCTTCTTTGGTGACTCAGTTTCCCCGGGCTGTAGTACGAACATTCTTTATCTGCTTGGTTTAGTTAGATCCCTATGAGTTGAAGTTGCTGACAGTAATTCCTGACCCAGAGTAACTGTTCAAATAGTATAAGTAAGAGCTATTCCTGGGCTGCCTCGGGGATACAAAGTGAATGAATTCTGACAGACCCTTCCATTCAGTGCCACCTTGTGACCTGGACAGGGCAGCATGCTAGCTGCAGGCTCTCCTGTCTGTACCTGCTGTCTCCCTGAAGTGTCAGTGGCACCACAGAGGCATCTGCTTCTGTCCCCAGTGTTCCTGGGAATTGGGGAGTAGTTCAGGCTGTCTGGCTTCTACATCAAGCACTTTGACTGCTGAGTACATATGAAGGCCTGCATCAGTTGTGACTTCATTTCGAGGTGTCCTTTCCCCTTTATCTCCTGTAAACTGAAAGTGAGATCCAGACCTTGAATGGATTCACATTAAATGTGTTTGGCAAGTGGGCTTCATAGCTGGGCTGTATAGCTTTATCTAGGATGGTTCTGTAGCTTCCTGTTTGACTGACAGACTGACCTACTGATTCGCTTTCTTTAATGGCAGACTCTTACTCCCTATCCCAGGCTAGCCTGGAACTCACTATGTAGATCAGGCTAGCTTTGAACTCCCAGAGTTCCTCTGGCGTCTGTCTCTTGAGTGCTGGGACTAAGTGTGTGTGCCACACATTTGGTCAGATTTGTTTTTATTTTAAAATTCATTGTATTGTGTATATCGGGCTATGTCCTGTAAGTGCAGGTGAAGAGGACTTCAGATCTCCTGGACCTGGAGTGAGAGGTGGTTGTGAGCTACTCATGGTGGCCTTAACTCGTGTCCTCTGTAAGAGCAGTGTGCACTGCTAACTGTTGAGCCACCTCTTCAGACCTCATTCTTCTTCCTTCTTTCTGCAGCGGGGATTGAACCCAGGGCCTGCCACATTCTGTTACAGCCCCGTTGCTCTCCGCCTTGTTTATCCATTTTGTTCTTACCAGTGTGGATGACAGATTCAGTCCTTGCTTTCACGTTGCCATGTGCTGTCCATGTTCCCTCCCTTCAGCACGGTTGGTTCACGTTCCTACGTCCCTATAGCCCCGTCTGTAGTTCCAGATGTCTGTGTTATGAAGGTTGTTTCCCTCCTTGTAGTAAGTCCTGTGTGGAGTGGCAGTTTGAGACTTGGTGCCCCACTCCATCCCAGTCTCTAACTCGTGATTGGAGAGTTCGTGGCTGACCTTTTATTTTATTTTATTTTTTTAATTTATTTATTTTTATATCAATCACAGGTTAGGTACTTTGCATCCCATGCGTAGCCCCCTCCCTCATTCCCTTCCACCCCTCCCAACCCTCCCTCATCTCCTCCCCGACCCCTCCAAGTCCACGAACAAGGGAGGACCTCCTCCCCTTCCATCCGACCCCAGCTCATCTCGTCTCCTCAGGGCTGGCTGCAATGCCCTCCCCTGGGATCTAGCCAGTCTGTCACTCCCTGGAATGTATGGGGGAGGGTCAAAGAGTCAGCCATCAAGTTCAAGACTGAAACAGTCCCTGTTTCCCTTACTAGGATCTTCAGTTCGACACTGAGCTATCATGGGCCACATCTGAGCAGGGGTTCTAGGTCATATCCATATATGGTCCTTGGTGGGAGAAACTGTCTCATATAATACCCCTGTGCCCTGCTCAGTTTGGTCTTTGTGGAGCTCTTGTTCTCCCCAAGTCTTACTAACTTCTCCTATTTTTATTATTACTTCCTGTCCTCTGCCAAGGGCTTGATTGTGAGTCTTAATATCTGATCTGATACATTGCTATACTGATTCTTTCAGAGGTCCTCTTTGGTATGCTCCTGTCCTGTTGCTTACTTTCTCCACCATTTGAGAATAGATTCCACACTAGTAGCTACTGCACCAGTCCTGGTTAAGTGGTTAATTTCTATACTAAGATCGAGTCTTTTCTAATGGGAGGTGAGTGCTGTGCCATCCCCACATAGGTTGGTAACACCGAGTGCAATGTCGTCTGAAGCATTTACTTTCCTGTTGCTCATCACACCTTTGAGGGCCGTCAGAACCATGTCTCTGTATCAGTTTCTGCTGGAGTCAATCACCTGCCATGACTGGAACAGGGATCACACCCGTAAGTGTTCATTGCTGCTGCTTCTGTGTGGGAGTGGGTCTGTGGCAAGCCTTCCTTAAGTACTCAACACTACGCTTGCTTGTAAGACAAGGCCTCTCACTGAACTTGGAGCACTTCTGTTTGGCTATACCTGCCAGTGTCCCTTGAGCTCCCAGGCATCCTCCTGTCTTACTCCATCATCCCACTCCAGTGCTGAGGTTATGGATGTGTACTGACACCTCAGCCTTTACAGGGATTGTGGGGATTAAACTCAGGCCCTGCTTATATA
>JAQQSO010001220.1:0-18332 GCA_028658305.1 Pachyuromys duprasi
AATATTTCTTGCACGCTCTCTCTCTCTTGCTTTTTAGACAACACAAAAACTCCCATCAAAATCCTTTTCATCCTGACATGATCCTGCCAGAGCCCAGCATGGGCTTATTTTATGATATTTTTTTAGGCAAAGCAGAAACAAGTCACATCAATACAAAAAGAAGTTCTGAAATTGCTAAACTCTTCTTAAAATTACTTTCCTGTAGCAGATATGGTGATCTAAGGTCACATTAACAAAGTCTAAGGAACTTAGAACAACTTTTAAGGAACTTGGTGAAACTTTCTCTTTTCTGTCTCAAGATGAAGACCAGGATGGAAACATGTTTTTTAATAAACAAAGCAGCTTAACAAACAAACAGCTCTTCACAAAGATATACTGTTAAAACTACATTTTTTTTAAATTAGCTCAAACCATATGACTTGGTTTTATTTAGTAAAACTAATAAAATAAATACCAAAGTATTTTTGCCTTTTTCCATAGGATTGAGACCAACATCATCATCTAAAATGCCTGATAAACCAACCAGCGTTAAACATTTAAACATTTTCTAAAACCTGTTTTTGCAATATCAAAATAATAAAGTACCCCTTTTGTAGGAGAGAAGACACAAACCATAACCAAACTAGAGGTCAAAATTTGAAAGTCAAAACTAGATTTTAAAACCAGAATTTACCAGTGAAAACAATCCAATCTATAAAACCAATACCAATTTAAACTGAGACTAACCATCCCATGTGGCTATCTCAAGATGGCGGACTCGGACTCATTACATTTCATACAGGAATCTCAAGATGGTGGCTACATTACAGTCCACGTGGCAGTCTCAAGATGGCGGTGAGACATCACATACCACGTGGAAACATATTATTGCTATTTTAAACATATGCTTTATAAAACTTATAAACACAAAGGCACATATATGCGTTTTAAACAAGAGTTTGAATTTAACCTCTAAACATACCCAATAACTCTAAATCTATAACCATGACCTACAGAGCATATTAACCATTTAAAATCAAAGACAAACATATGACACCCATGCATATATTTAAACAGACAAAACTGTTCTTACTCGATCTAAAACCAAATGGTGGGATTCCACATCCACCAACACTCACAGGTGGGATTTCTTTTCTACCCCAGGGCCTGGGACTTTTCCTCTTGAGCCCCACAGCTTGTGACTCTCAGGTGTGTCCACTCAGTCATGTACCACAGGTCCTAAAGACATCTGGAGAGCTTTCAGAACAGAAAATAGAAGGTAGATGCAAACAAATGCTACACGGAGACAAAACACACTCACCAGCTAGCCAAAAGCAGTCCGACAATTTTTACTCAGCAGCGGCTAGACAGACAGAAACACAAAAACAAAACAGATCTGCCAGCACTTTCTGTCTCCTGGGAGCGACCCACTTTCTAGGCCTATTAAACAGATTTGGGACCCCATGTGCCTCACAGTGCTATTGGGGAACACTGCCCTGCCGGGATCTGGGACATCTCCCGAAATCCCTGTGGCCTCGGTCGGTCTAACAGCTCATCAGCTGGTGTACCCTGACATGACCGATCCTTGGCCACTCATTGTGTACTACCTTGAGATCTCAAAAATACACAGAATAACAGAACAGAGACATAGAACTTGGCCAAGACAAACGCACTTACCCGGGCTTCCAATCCTCCAGCTCAGGAGTCCTGAGAGGTCTTGGGGATCCCGGAGAGCCCCCAAAGTATGTTGTGCCCGAATCATGATTCCCCAAAAGACCACCAGGAGCTGAGTCCGTTGCAAATTACATGAGGATCTTTTTATTATAATTACAAGCTGCAGCTTGGGCTCACAGCCCCCACTGCCAAAGGGGTGATGAGCCGAGAGCCCTGATACCCTACTTTTAACTCTGTAGAAAGCTGCACACATGAGTGAACACACGCATGTAATTAAAAATAAAATAAATATCTATACACAAACTAATCTGAAACACATATTTTAACCTTGGTATATGGCATGTTATTCTTGCAGAATACTTATTTTTTTAATTCTTTTGAGTTCATCAAAAGAAAAAGGAATGTAAGACAGAAGTGGGGACAGAGAGAGAGGAAAACAAAAACCTTGATCCTTACATGTATTTCCTTGTCAAACTCCCATGCACTTTATTTCATCACCCGTAAAATGAGGTGTTGTTGGCATACTTTTTAAGTCTTTTTTTTTATTGGGGTTTCTTATATCTCTTCTTCCTTCTCTGCCCCATCCCTTCCAACACCTTGACATCAGGTAGGACAGAAAGAAGACTAGAGGAGGGAGGGCATGTAGTTCCCTTTAGCTACTTCCTGCTGGTTAGGGTTGTTGGGTTCCTTGGGGCAAGTACAATCTTCATTTCAGGATATCTCCAACTTCTTGTCAAATGCATCAAGAGCAAACAGGAGAAGCAGGGAGGAAGCTGCAGCAGATAGATTTGTTCTTCCTTGGAGCCCCCACCCATCTCCCACCTGGCCCTGGCACTTACTCTCTCTTTAGAGTCTTCAACATTAAAATATTTGTAGCTGGCAAAGATCATGGCCTCTCAGAGCCTGCATGAGGCAAATAGTCTGTTGCTGTGGACAATATAGAGCAGCCCAACATTCCACACCTGGGATTAAAACAGAACTATATGCTTACATAACATAACTGAGTTTCTTCTTTCCACCCCACTTTCTCCATCCTTCCAGATCACGAGATCAGGTCATAACTGTACTGAACACTGGGCATGTGTTTGTGGCCTTCTTGATGATGCCATGGATCAAACCCCAAATCTTTCACTACAGGCATAAGTCACAGAGAATGAACATGTGTTTGTGAAATAGGTCCTTGGTGAAGAGGCCACATGGAGAAGAAGAAGGAAAGGCTTAGAAGGTAGAACAAGGAGAATGAAACATATTTCGAGCAAAAATGTCAAGTTGGACCCTGAGCATTCCCAGCATTAGAGCAACTGGGAGGATTTCAGCTTATCAAGGCAACAGGGTTAGAGGCTCCTGTTCTGCCAGGAACCAGGAAGCCATGACTGTACACACAGTAATCCTTCAGGTGCCTGAATTATGGACAGTCTGAGATCCATAGGTCTCAAACACATGACCAGTGTTGAGCACAGCAGTGACCAGAGCTTGTGACCTGGAGGGAAATAGAGAGTGGAATGGAAAGAAGAAAGAAAAACTTTTGCAGACCCTGGTGCATGATGGGTGATTGCGGCACTGAGGTTGCACTACATCCAGGGAGGAGAAAAAAGTTTCCTCCTCTACAACATGGATTCAGCCTTCCCATCTCCTCATGTTGAGAAAATGTATAGAGAATATGGTTTATGCCAGGGCTGAGAGATACCTGTCCATGCTATGTTTATGAATCCATGTGCTTGATTTTGCCTCCATCATACAGCTGACCCTTACCATGGGATCAAGCACTCTCACCTGCTGCTCTGAGAAGAGGCAAAACGCACAGGGCAGCTCAGAAGGGGAACTGCTCCTGTCTCTTGCAATTGGTGAGGGATGAGGTGGACCTGAACAGTGTGTGCCATGTGTTGCATAGCTCGCCCCAGAAAGCCAGAGCTATGCTTGAGCTAAGCCAGAGAGACAGCTGGTGTCTCAAGAAAGAAAACTGTCACCAAGGAGATGCTAGCTTTGAATCCAGAAGGCCATGAAGTAAATGAGCTGCGGGAATATTATGGGCAAAATCATGTCCAATATTTCAGCTAAGGAATGACAGGTAATTCTAGAAAATGGGCTGGAATTATCCCTCTTGGGTTTGCTTGCTTGTTTGTCTGTTTGTTTGTTTTGTAATGGAAATTACTTCAGGCCTAGCCAGGCCTCAAATCTGCAGCATGGATGTTTACTAATGTGTTTATATACACCTTCAGAAACAGAAGGAGATCAGCATTCTTTTAAAACGAACAGAGAGAAAGCTGGGAGAGCTTGGTCATAGACACAGCTGTCAATGCTGGGAAACTCAGGAGGGCTGCACAGGAAGCTGACTTCCTGCCCCTCTCCATGAAGCATTCGCAGCAGACTGGCTTTCTTCCTAACTGGTTTTGCCCTCAGGATACCATGTCCTATGAGCTACAAGAGGAAAAGAAGAAGGTTCGAATTGATCTGACTGTAAAAATATACCAGGAAAAAAAGGTATGAAAGCCAAGCACAGAACAAAGGACAGGAACAAAGGCTCCTCCGAAGAAAGAGAGTCCATGAACTCCCCATTAGCAGAGAAATTGATTGGGATATCTATTTCAATTAATAGAACACAAAGAGCACTAAAACTTATAAGTTCCTGGTGCCTCAAGGTCCAGGGAGCACATCACATTCACTGTTCAATGGCTGGTTGCCTGCAGCCTCCTCTCAATTGGCCCTCTGCTGACATCTCTTGATGTATAAAGTGTAGGGCAAGACAAACAGCACAGTTTGTAATTTCTGAAGGAGAATTAGGAGACAAAGATGCAGCCCCTGTGCTGAGGGGCTGCCAGAGCTCAGCCCTCCTCCACAGATGCTGAAAACCCCCTGCTGCTCCAGAGCCCCTCCTCCCACAGTCAGCCTGGGACCTGACCACCTTCTGACTCTGAACTTGGGTGCAGAGCTCTTACCCAGATGGACGTGGAGACCTGCACACTCCTGGCGCCTTTAATGCATCTCTGCAGGCTCTAATTTTAATGCCTGTATATGACAAGAGGCTCCTGGGGCACCCACCCATGTGGCATCTCTGGTAAAAAATTTTGCCTGACTCTTGGTTTTACTATGTTGCATCTTAGGTAACTGCTCATGAGGGGGTTGGGGGGACAAGGGAGCTGGGCTCAAACTTTTCTCATAGATTCCCATGACACATCTGCCAAAAGAATGAAAAAGTCACATCACACAGGCAACCCAACCTTTGCTTATTCTTAATGTCAGATGTAACTGGTATCTACAGGTTTTATCCTTTTTCAAATCTCTCTGCATGAAGATGAGGGGCTGTGGGTACTCCCATAAGGTGCCTGTGACTAGAGTACTCTGTCCAGTGCTGTGGGAGAGAAACATCCATATCTTCTCTCCAAGCTCCGAGTGTTGGCCACTCCCTCAGACAGTCAGTGAGGGTGCAGTTCTGATGTGCAGTTACACCATCTCATTGGAGCGTTTATGCTCTTCACGCTGTATCAAGAAGTAAGATTAATCCTTTCCTGTGCACATTTTCCTTCTATTTATTTTGGGGTTTATTTTTCTGAGTCTGGGTTTCTCTGTCTAGCCTTGGCTGGGCTGGAACTTGATCTATAACTAGGCTTCCCTTGAACTCAGATATTCCCCTCCCTCTACCTCTAGGTGCTAGAATTAAATGCATGCACCACCACCACGCATCTTATTTTTGGATCTAAAAAATATGTTATTCTTGTACTTATTTTTTGATTTGATTGTTTGATTTGACTGTTGTGTGCTAGTCTGGACTCATCCTGTAGCTCATGCTGACCTTGAACTCATTATCCTCCTGTTTCGACCTCAGGGTTACAGACTTGAAATACCTGGCAAACCTCTGCTTATGGGTTCATACAACTTAAGAGATGTGTGGTTTCTTTCTTTTGCATCCTCCATATCCTTGGTATTTTAAATGTTTTCTCAAGTCACCTAGTTAAATACCATCCTTTTCATTACCATACAGCCTGACTGAGGCTCTGTGCCTCACTCAAATTCTAGACAGAACATGGAACAGATCTTCTCTGATCTTTCTCTTTCCAGCAACCGGTTCTCAGTTATTTCTTTAGATTGTATGTAAGTGTCAACACTGAAGTTACTCCATTCCAGGTCTGAGTGGGGTTCAGGTTTATGATATTCCCTCACGTTGACTGACAGATAACAATTTCACTTTGTGAAGTATGCCTCTAAGTGTGTGTTGTGCTCTGTAAATTTGCCTCTGAGTGTGTTCAGCTGTGTAAATTTTTTCACTGTGTGTTCAGCAGTGTGAATTGTACCTCTGAGAGTGTTCAGCAGTGTGAATTGTGCCTCTGAGTGTGCTCAGCTGTGTGAAGTGTTCCTCTGAGTGTGCTCAGCAGTGTGACTTGTGTGACTGGGTCCGTGTTCCCTGGCATGAAGTGTGCTTGGGGAGTTATGGGTTTACTCTTGAAGAGTTGAAGTTAGCCTGAATATGACGCCATTTTGGCCCTGGTCATATCACAAAGGGGATGTGGTTTAATTTTTTTCTACATGTTTGTTACCACACGGGTTAAAGTAAATAATTTTAACAGAAAAAAAACACCACTATATATTTTCATATATGACAAAGCACGTGGACAGTATGCCATGATGGACAGTTCTGATGCCAGTATATTGGGTCCTCTTATAAAGAAATGTGCCCATCAATGGATATTCAAACATTTATCATCCTCCCACACATAGACCTGAAAAAGTTAACGACCTGTTTTTCAGTGCTCATAAACACAAAAGGGCTGACTGTGGCATAGATGTGGACCACAAAGTGTTGGATATAGCAAAATGTTGGATTATTCAGGGACATAGTTCTTGAGCAGGAGATAAAGCCATCCAAGATGGACATCAACATAAAGAAGCTCAAGAGCATTAGGAAGGTTCTGTTGGCCCTTTGCTCTGGGGATGCTTTTGGAGAAAGGCTGGTGCTGTAAAGAGGCCGGGTCTGCTTCCTGTGCCTGCACAAGAGAGCCACCATGTACCAAGTCGAGATGACCATGAGACTAATAAGAAAGGCTTCCCTGATGGCCAGCAGTGTAGAAAATGTGATTTTCATGAGATAACTCATGGGTAGGAGAGAATAGGACTGAGTAACATACATGAGGTTATTCAAAGTCAAATTGGGAGTGGCAATAATAGATACTAAGATGTGACTGCTAATGAACATATAGAAGACACTCAGAAAAAGAAGGGTACATAAGGTGTAATGGGGAGATTTGTGTTTCAACTTGGCTAAACAGGAGCTTCTGGGACTAAGGATGATGGCCTGAAGGACACTCAGCAGGCTGGTGGTACAAAGGGAGAGGCCCCTAATAATTCTGTGCAGGTAGACAATGAGTTTACATATGGTGTCATCCCATCCTCAAAGAAATAAAAATGTCCATGGCTATGAATGCTATGAACAGTAGCATCAGAAGGTGGATTAGGGCCAGCAGACGAATGAGCAAGTCACTGGTTCCTGGCCTGTGCCCAAGAATGAACTTGAGGATGTAGAAGAGAAGAAGGAAGCCGTTGGCTGAGATCCCAATGCCAATTTCAGAGAAAAAGGTGTTCCTTATCTCAGAATAGTGTGAAGTTATCTTATGTGGGAACAAACAGTGGCTGAGGAGAAAAGTAAAACAAGGACTCACCATGAGCAAAACCTCACATTCACTCCTCGTCTTCTGGCCTTAGGAAACCACACAGATGCTCATGCACGCTTATTCCACTGAAAACCTCCATTCTAGCTCATACCTCACAGACCATCCTCCTGCTTCACTTGTCTGAAGCTGAACCATGGCTGGACTGTGTATTTCATGGTTGCTGCACCAGTGTGTGAATGAGCTCCCTCAACATTAAAAACTGCACCCAGCGGCAATTATATGGTTTCTTATTTTGCAGTTTTGGGTTTTACTGGAGCAGGAGCAGCACCTTACTTGGTTTTCACCCACAGCATCTTGATTTCCAGGAACATTATAGACAGAGTTTTACTATTTGGGATGGAGTCTGAATGAGAAGGATTGTGTAAAGGAAAAATTAAAAAAAAAAAACAGACCTTCCCAATAAAAGCGGTCCCATGGATTGAGTATGCACTTATTCTGTTCAGGGATATCTTTATCCTATTTGTTGTAAAACAAATTTCTTAATATATTTCTATAGCAAATGTTGGGAATTGTGATCTACGAATCCAGATGTTTCTGATTCTATTCATGATCTGCTGTTTCCTCCAAGTGTGTCGCTGAGCACTCTGAGAGGACGCTCCAGTCACCTCCTCTTGAACATGTGGACAGCAGTGCTCCGGTGTGAAGGAGACACTGGGTGAGCAAGAACATGTTGTTTACACACCAAACATGGCAGTGTTCCAACACATGATGGTGTCTGTGGATGTGTCACCTGCTGGTTTTCACATACAGTGCCTTATGTTTGTCCTTGGGAGAGTTCAGGCAGCTCCTAATGACTGCTCAGCATTGTCCCTGCCTGAAACAGACAAGATAAAAAATAAAGAAATCAGAAAACAGCAGCACATTGGCATGGAGTCCTTTCAGAGAACTCTGGTGGACAATTCAGTCTTTGATTGCTGCTCTGTGCCTGCATCTTGCATGGTTCTGATCTCATTCCAGAGCTGCTCCAAGAAAAGGGCAGAATGGGCAAATGTCAGCAGGAGCATATGCCCTGTCTTTCTCCTTCAGCGTGTAAAGTCAGAGAGTAATAGAACTACAGTTATAAGAGACTTGGAGCTATCCCTTATTACAGAATTAATTAAAGAAAAATGGTATAACTCAGTCTTGAAAGGCAGAATCTATAGGAGTCAACATTCCCTCTCTCAGTAATTGAGCTGCGACACTTCTCCAGATACCTGATATGCTGGCTCCAAGTTTATATTAATAAATGTGGTGTACATGCTGTTATGAATTACTGCAGTTCCTTTGATTTAGACACAGATTGAATAAAACACCACGAACAAAACCAAATTGGGTTGGGAAGCCTTTATTTCATCTGCCGCTGATAATCCAGTATGCAGGGAAGCTGAGGAAGAACTTGAGGCAGGTATCTGGGTCACAGAAGGACGCTACTTACTCTCTTGGGTCTCATAGTTTTCTCAGTCTGTGTTCTTAAGTATCCAGAACCCTGAGCCCAGAGCCTGCACCCACAGTGATCTGTGCCCTCGCACATAGATCTCTCTTACCTAGTGTTATGGGGTTGGAAGGGAGGTAGAAGCGTTTAATAACCCTAAATAAAGTAGGTTTGTAAAAAAAAATCCAGGGCAACAGCACAGTTTCTCTGCTTGTCTGTACTCCTTCTCCAGATAGCACGGGCTAACTAAGAAATAAAAGGATTCTAAAATGTTTTTCCTCATGTCATTTCTGGAAATGTGCATTTTTCTTTAATTCCACTGAGCTAACAAGAAAAGAAAGAAGAAAAAGGAACTTGGTCTTTATGAGCACATTACACTGTCAGACTGCCCAGGCAGTGAGCTGTCAGCTCTGCAGAGTGGGGCACAGGCTGTGCTGTTTTCAGCATCTCTTCAGAAACCACAGCCCTGCAGACCTAAAGTACTTAGGAGAGTCAGGCAGGTACAGAGGCGGTGAATCCTCAGTGATACTCTCAACCTCATGGTTTCAGGGATTCCTGCTTTGAAACCACTAATGTTCTGGAAGTTGAATTCCATAGTAGAGAAAGAGAAAGCTAACAATGACATGGCTGCTGGTCATCTCAAGCACAGGCTTGCCAGGAGGGACAGATATGTCTCAAGTCATCCAAGTATCTACAGATGACATGCCCTGACAAATACATCTAAATCTTATACAATAAGGACCAATAAGACATGCAGATTCCAGGCAGATTATAATTTCTATAGAAACCGTTCTGTGAGTGTTCTTCTCCTCAGGAACAAGCCACAGGGATCCTCTAGCATGTCTTCTCCCAGCTGAGCCTCATCAGCTCATTGGCCTAGTTGAGCATGGGTTAGGAAACCAGGAGATAGGACCCACATTCTCAGATCTGCATAATGAGTTAAGGGCCACTTCATCTAACCCAGAGGACAGGAAAAATAAGCTGTGCCCAGCCTGGGATAGCCTGCTGTAACATGTACTATGATTGCACTTTACAAAATGTAACAAAATATTCTGCTTCCAAGAGGCATGAAACTCTGTACATGGTACCAGGAAAGGTCACTGATCTGTGAAAAAGGTCCCATTAGAAGAGACTATATTGGAGAAGAGGAAGGGAAGGCACTTGGGCATATTAGGAAAAGAAAACATGCACAGAGCAAGAAATGGCAAAGGGGAACCTGAGAGCTCCTCAGTTAAAGCCTGTGGTGAAGGCTGCAGCTGCTTGGGGGATGAGGTTTGGGGGGAGGAGGAACTGAACTCCCTGTACTGCCTGAATCCAAGAAGCCACAACTTTAGCCTGTGTCAGCCCACAGTTACCCAAATCATGGACAATCCACAATCCATAGGATCAGCATATCATTACCATCAGCACAGTCGGTAGGTGACACTGTTCCTGCTCAATGAAAATGGCTTGAGGTTACTCAGACAGGATGTCTACCTTTGGCACAATACTAACTTTAAAACTAGGAAGACACTAGGGAGAAATGGCTGGTACTCCAGGGAAAGCAAAACCATCACTGCGCACATGCCAGCCCTGTTTCCAGAGATGCCAGTAATAAATGAACTGTGCTAACATTAAGGCAAATCATGAAGAGCCTTTGGGCTAAGGGATCACAGGTGTTTCTGAAAGCCTGTGTGAGAACTGTATTTTTGAACTTTGAAGCCTTTGTACAGCATCTCTGGGCTCAGACTGTCAGTGAGGCTGTTACCTGTTTCCAAATCAGCCTCCAGAAACAACCAGGGTGCATGCCCCTGAGGAGCAGCATGGCTCAGGCTCCATCCATGCTGGACAAACACTGGACCCCAGCACAATGCTTCAGCACAACCTGCTCCCCCTCCTCATTGCCTCAGCGACAGGAGAGGTGGGTCAGTTCCTGTCCATCTCTTCACATAGGTTCATGAAAAGATGAGCTTTGGGATAAGCCTGGAAACCAAATAAAGAGGCAGGACAGGGTAGGGGGTTCCGTTCTCCAAAGTTTCCTCAAAGAAAGTAAGATTCAGGATTTTCTATCATAAAACAATTGCACACAGAGTACAGGGAGAACATAGAGAAAAGACAAAACATGCAACCAGCTCTTCCCAGGTTTCCTGAACTCAGTGAGTCAGGGAAGGGAATCTGCCACTGTCTCTGTGCATTAATATTTAGTGTCCTGACAACCTTATATCTTAGCCTTTTACTGACAGTTCTTACCAGGCCAGCAGAGGCTAAGGGCCAACACCACTAATTTGTGATCTCTAAAATTGAGCTGAGAGGAACAGAGACCCTGAGCAAACACTAGCAGGCACATTGCAGTCCTGGGGGGCTTCCCTCTGTGGAATGAGGTTTTGAATCTACAGCCTCTATTACTTACACAGACTTTGGAAGTTTTTATAACTCACACCACAGAAGACTTACATCAAAATAGTCCTGTGCATACCAAAGTTACAGATACACAACTGAGGAAAATGAGCTCTCCAGACCTTTCAATTCCCTGATAATTTGTCTTAGGAATAGGTAAATGAGTAAAAGAAATGTAACTTAAGAACTTATCCAGGTATACAGTGTGAGTTATTTTGTGCACAGGAATGGATATGAATTCTATAGTAATTTGAAAGTCTGTAAATTAAGAAAATGAGTATGTTAAGAAGAAAAAGTTCTTGTTGCCCTTGTAGAACACATTCTCCTGTGCTGAGTGTCAGTCAGAGCTCAGTGTCTCCTCTGCAGATGCTGAAACCTCCTACAGCCCAGTGCTCCTCCTCCTACAGTCTGCCTGGGTCCCTATCACTTTCTGAATTTGCTCTTTGGTGCAGAGCACTTACCCAGATGGACTTGGCAGGGGAGGACTGTGCACCAGAGGAGATCCTGCACAGCCTGGGTGAAGGGAGAATTTAATGCATCTCTCTGACATGTTATTTCTGTGTCTGTGAGAGTGACAGGTTCCCGCTGGGGAGCATGGAGACCTGGCACCCCAGGGGAGCATCTTCCCTGTTGATCTTACTCCCTGTGTCCTGAGAACAGCCATCTGGGGAGGGCTGAGAACAAACTTTATCTGAGCTACATTGCCACACCTTCGGGAGGGATCAGAAAGTTTGCACCAAATGGACAACAGTAACTTTTCTCACTTTACACCTTAGGCTTAATTTTGAGCAATTTCTCCACCATAGTGCCCTCTTCTGAGATGCAGAACTCTTGGTCCTCCCATGATTTACATGCCCACTTGAGGGTCCTCCTACAAGGTGTGACAGGCAGGCTCTATCTGGGTCAGTCTTCCCATGGAGCACCTGCTTTGTTTTTGTTTTTTCCAGTCTTTCCAAACTCGTAATTGCAGGATTTTAGCTGTGAGTGCAATGTGAAGGTGAATTGTGAAAGAAATCACATGGAATGCAGAGTGCTCAAGGCAGAGCTGGGGAGCTAGAGTGACCACAGGAAGATGGGACCCAGCTGGGCCGAGGACAAGCTGGGCTCTGCTCCATGAGGAGCCTGAATCTTCAGGTTCATCCTCTCTGACATAGGCAGGAACCGGGTCTGAAACTATATGCAATTTTGCTTCATCTCCAACAGAGCTAACACACAACTATGAAAAGAATTATGAGTCCTGTGACATAAGGAACCCAGTGACCTATAGTTGAAGCCCTCAGTCAAGCAAGCCTGGTGGTGCACTGCTGAAGTCTGAATAAAGGGATGATTCCAGAGTTGAAGGCACAAGGTTTATAAGTTCAAGGCTAGCCGTGGCTACAATGATATACTCATTTACAAAAGGGAAACAAGTATAACATTTTCAGGTGGGGTAATTTATATTAAGAATGTTAGAATTTGAAGAGAATGCTTTAAAAATAAAAACCTCCTGTCTTAGGACAACAGTTAAATACACCCCATATGTGGAAACATGATTCTAGAGAGAACTGGAAATTCAGAGGTATTGAATGTTCTTTTATTTTTAGTCAGGGTCTCCCCATGTACCCCTGGCTGGCCTAGAATTCGCTACATACACCAGGCTTGCCTTGAACTCACAGAGCTCTGCCAACTTCTGCCCCTCCCCACAAACCAGGTGCTGGCACACATTTGGCTCTGTTCATGTTTTTACACATTTTCTTTAAGAGTTTATTACTTCCTCCCCATATTCTTAATCTTTATGGATCTGCAAATATTCCCTCCCATTAAGTCATTCGCAACATTCAATTTTGCTAGCATATAAACTGTCATCAGAATTTCTGACCAACTCAAAGTATATAAAGGACATGTCATTTTTCTCCAGCTACCCTGCTTACATTACCTAGTGCTGAAGCCATTTCTTTAAATGATCCTAAAGACTAACTTATGAGATCTACGCATGGACAGTGACATCTCTGCTCATGGTTAGGAGTAGTGTTTTGATTTGTAACATCTCCCCAAGCTGCACTTTTGAGTTACTGAGTAACAAATGATACTGTCATTAGTATAGAAAAGCCCACCTGAGTTAGAGGCTTGCATTTGATTTCTCTTTCTAGCTATTCAGAATATTGCAGGCTCACACTTTCCATGGCAATGGTTTAGGTCAAAGCTGTGTTATGTTTCCTATCTTATTCAGCATTTAAACTTAGGCGGTTTGCTATATCTCTGTCTCTCTGTCTGTCTGTGTCTGTCTGCCCCTCTCTCTGTGTGTGTGTGTGTGTCTCATGATATCCAAAATAAAGAGGCCAGCACCCAATTGTAAAGTTACTTAAAGAAATGACAACCCAGGCCAAGCATCCACACCTGGACTCTCAGCACCTGCCACAGGTGCCCCTACAATTGAAAAAATATGTGATGCAAGAATTGGAAAGATGGAGTACACAGTGGAAAGATGGAAGAGAAAGTGAAGAGGAGGGGTTCTTACACTGTAGAGAAAGGTGGAAATGGAGACTTAATGGCAGAGAGGAACAGACATCCATGAGGAGGCCATGGTGAGGTCCTGCTGCAGCTGGGGTCTGTGTCTGTGTCTGTAGCCTGAGTTACCACCAAAGGCCAAGTGGATGTCACGGTTTGGGCCGCCACTGAAGACTATATGGATGTCTAAAGGATCCATGCTGAGGAAGACATGATGATCAGAATGGCCTCCACTGCTACCTGAGGTCATGGGCCCATGCTGGGTCTGTGGTCCTATGGCACCCAGGGTCTGTTCGATGCAGCAGGCCCATGTTTCTGCCAGAGGCCATGCAAATGTCTCTGGCCTGAAATGTTACCTGAAGCACTGTTCTGAGCTGCCTCCACCCCCTCAATGGCCACCACACTGGGAGAGCTGGCCCCACCCCTCACCTGGAACATACCCTGACAGAGGCAGAGCAGGTGAACTGGCCCCAAGGCTGTGAGTGTGGGAGAGCTGGGCCTGCCCCTGCTCAGCTGTGGGGTGGCTTGGGCAAGGAAGAGATGCCCTCCCCACACCTCACACTTTGCCCATCACCACTACAGCAGGTGGGAAACCTCTCCCCACGGTCATGAGAGCAGGAGACCTGTCTCTGCCTCTCCCCAGTTGCAGCACTCAGAAGAGTGGTCCCTGCACCTCACCTGGGCAGCACAGCACAGCTGGCCCTGGTGGTGAGGGCACGGGTGAGTAAGCTCCAAAAGCATGAGAGCTGGAGAGCTGACCTTGCTCCTTGCAGACTGCAACATTTGGAGAGATAGCCAGGGCTGTGATGTGCTCACCCCGGTGAGTGGGTGCAGGAGAGGTGGTGGGCTCACCACCAGCTACCACCCAGCCAGATCCAGAGCTTTGAGTTGTTCCACCCCAACATCCACCCCATCTTTGAACTGCTACAGAGCATGACAGGGCTAATCCTTTAGATCCAAAGCTGCAGCATCTCCAAAAACACTGGGCAACAAGAGGGTATCTAAGAGAAGACCCAGTGTGGATGCAGTACTGATGATGCAGCAGACGCCAGAGGCTTCAATCCAGACCCATGACTCATTGCAATGAACATTTGCAAGTAAAAAAAAGAAGACAAACTATGGCTTTCACAACAAAAAATTTTAATATATTTAATTTTATTTTGATTTGTTTAATTTTATTTGGGAGAGGAAGGTAGAAAGGGTGGAGGGTGGAAACCAAGGAACAGAGAGATGAGTTGGAATGGGGTCCATGATGTAAAATTCACAAAGAATCAATTAAAGGTTTTCTTTTAAGAAAGAAGTGATAATCCTGAGAGCTAAATGACCATATTGACATATGAAGAGCACTTCTAGGTAGTAGGATATAAGTGTTCTTAGTTCATAATCTCTTACAGAGTTGCTCTTTTGAAGCATTAAGAGATATATGAGTTTGGATCTATTTTCATTTTTCTACATGTAGACATCCAGTTAGACAAGCACCATTTGTTAAAGATGCTACCTTTTTTCCATTGTATGGTTTTGGCATCTTTGTCAAAAATCAGTTGCCCATAATTGTGTGAGTTTATTTCAACATTTTCTACTCAATTTGGCTGATCCAACAATCCGTTTCTCTTCCAGAACCATGCAGTATCTATAGTTGCTCTATAGTACAGCTTGAGATCAGGGATGAACATACCTCCAGAAGATCTTTTTTTTTTTTGTAGAGGATTGTTTTACTAATTCTGGGTTTCTTGTTATTCCATATGAAGTTGAGAATTTTTCTTTCAAGGTCTATAAAGAATTGTGTTGGTGATTTGATGGAAATTCGATTGAATCTCTACATTGTTTTTGGTAAGATGGACATTTTTAATATGTTAATCCTGTTGAGCCATAGCATGGCACATCTTTCCATCTTCTGATATCTTCTTCTAATTCTTTCTTCAGAGACTGCTAATTTTTTTCATACGAGTCTTTCACTTGCTTGCTTAGGGTCACGCCAAGGTACTTTATGCCCTTTCCGGCTATTGTAAAGGGCATTGTTTCCCTGCATTTTTCTCTGCCCTTTTATCTTTTGTATACAGGAGGGATACTGATATTTTTTGAGTTCATTTTGTATCCATCCACTTGGCTGAAGGTGTTTATCAGCTGTAGGACTTCCCTGGTAGAAATTTTCGGGTCATTCGAGTATACTATCATATCATCTGCAAATAGTGATACTTTGATTTTTCCTTTCCAATTTGTATCCCTTTGATCTCCTTTAATGGTCTTATTGCTCTGGCAAGGACTTGAAGAAATATGTTGAAGAAATATGGAGAGAGTGGCAGGCTTGCCTTTACCTGATTTCAGTAGGATTGATTTAAATTTCTCTCCATTTAATTTGATGTTGGCTACAGATCCATACTGATCACCCTGCACAAAACTAAACACCAAGTGCATCAAAGTCTTCAATATAAAACCAGACTCACCAAACCTGTTAGAAGAAAAAGTGGGGGAAAGTCTTGGACTCATTGGCACAGGAGACAACTTCCTGAACAGAACACCAACAGCACAGGCTCTAAGAGCAATAATCAATAAATGTGACCTCATGAAACTGAAAACTTCTATAAAGCAAAAGGACACTGTCATTAGAACAAAATGACTGTCTCCAGATTGGGAAAGAATCTTTACACCCTATATCTGACAGAGGGCTAATATACAGACTATATAAAGAACTAAAGAAGTTAAACAGCGACAAATAAGAAATCCAATTTAAAAATGTGGCAGAGAGCTAAACAGAGAATTCTCAATAGAAAAAATCAAATAGCAGATAAATACTTAAAGAATTGCTCAAAGTCCTTACTCCTCAGGGAAATGTAAATTAAAACGACCCTAAGATTTCACCTTACACCCATCAGAACAGAATGGGTATGATCAAAAACTCAAGTGACAACACATGCTCTAGAGGATGTAAAAAATGGGAAACCCTCCTCCACGCTGGTGGGAATGTAAACTTGTACAACCACTTTGGGAAATCAATCTGGTGCTTTCTCAGACAATTAGGAATAGTGCTTCCTCAGGATCCAACTTCATCCTATGGATATATCCAAACGATACCAAAGTATACAACAAGGACATTTGCTCAACCACGTCTCTGGCAGCTTTAATTGTAATATCCAGAAGCTGGAAACAACCCAGATGCCCCTCAGTTCAGGAATGGATACAGAAATTGTGGTACAATTGCACAATGGAATACTACTCAGCAATTACAGACAAGGAAATCATGAAATTTGCAGGCAAATGGTGGGAACTGGAAAAGATCGTTCTGTGTGAGGTATCTCAGAAGCAGAAAGACACACAGGGTATATATTCACTCATAAGTGCATATTAGACATATAATATAGGATAAACATAATAAATCTGTACACCTAAAGAAGCTAAGGAAGAAGAAGGACTCTGGTTAAGATGCTCAATCCCCATTCAGAAATGCAGTGATGATGGGCATCAAAAAGGGAGAAAACAGGGATCAGGACAGGAGCCACCACAGAGGGCCTCTGAAAGACTCTGCCCTGGAGGGTATCAAAGCAAATGCTGAGACTTATGGTGGCCAACCTTTGGGCAGAG
Source organism: Pachyuromys duprasi (assembly GCA_028658305.1). NCBI lineage: Eukaryota > Metazoa > Chordata > Mammalia > Rodentia > Muridae > Pachyuromys > Pachyuromys duprasi. Next base: position 17,170 of record JAQQSO010001220.1, read on the forward strand.
TGCAGGGCTTCTTAAGAAAGAAGTGGGAAATAGTAAGACCTGGAGAGGACAGGATCTCCACAAGGAGAGCAACAGAACCAAAAAATTTGGGCCCAGTGGTCTTTTCTGAGACTGATACTCCAAGAAGGACCATTCCTTGATATAACCTAGAACCCCTACACAGATGTAGCCCATGGAAGTTCAGTGTCCAAGTGGATTCCATAATAATGGCAACAGAGATGGTCTCTGACATGAACTGATTGGCCTGCTGTTTGATCACCTCCCTCTCAGAGTGCTGCAGCCTTACTAGGCACAGAGGAACCCAACACAGTCACTTCTGATGGGACTTGATAGACTAGGTTTAGAAAGAGGGGAGGGTGACCTCCCCTATTTGCAGACTTGGGGAGGGGCATGGGTGGAGGAGAGGGAGAGATGATGGGACTGGGAGGGAAGGCAGGGGGGAGCTACAAGTGGGATAAAATGTGAATAAACTATACTTAATAAAAATAAAAATATAGGGTCCATGATGCTCAAACACTGACATAAAAGTACAGGTTTCAGTATGTTTTATATTTGATTGATTTTTTTTTCACATGTGAAAGAAAAAGCACACAAGTTGTATACCATCACTTGTTTTCCATGTTTAATATAATTTCATTTCATTTAGTGTATAGAAAACATCTCATCCAGAAGGTCATATCTGGACTCCAATGCAAGGTGGGAAACCCTTCCAAGGTGGAGGAGTACCTTCCCTAGAGCACTGCTTAAGTGAAGAACTTCTCTGCTTTCATGGGAAACCTGAGGCTAAGAGTCAGAGTATTAGGAAATAACAGTTGCCCCATTGCTTGAGACTAATTTATCTTAAGGATTTTAAACTGTTGAGAAAATATAGCTTTATACTTTAAGAATCTTTTATTTTTAAGTGCAGAGGCAATGCTTTTACAGCATGGTTTATTGTTCATTATGAGAAAATGGACTTGAGATAAACAGTTTCCTTCTGAAAATTGTGGACATAGAGTTGGTGAGAACACTCACATCATTGTCCAGCCAGAGCGCATGCATGGACAGACTCCATCACAAAACTTCCACAATGCGTACGTTCTTGAAAATCTAGAATAGCTTTCTGGTTTTGTTCCTGTTGGTTACTCTGAGTCCTGCAAACTACAAATAGATCATACAATATC
>JAQQSO010001222.1:8063-18307 GCA_028658305.1 Pachyuromys duprasi
TGATGGCTGACTCTTTGACCCTCCCCCATACAAGCCGGGGAGTGACAGACTGGCTAGGTTCTAGGGGAGGACATTGCAGCCAGCCCTGAGTAGACAGGATGAGCTGGGGTTGGATGGAAGGGGAAGAGGTCCTCCCCTGTTGGTGGACTTGGAGTGGGCGGGGAGGAGATGAGGGAGGGTTGGGGAGGGGAGGAGGGAATGAGGGAGGGGTCTACGGCTGGGATGCAAAGTACCTAACCTGTGGTTGATATAAAAATAAATAAAAACAAAAAACAAAAAAAAAAAACCCTGAAGAATAAAAAAGAATGACTGTTAAAAAAAAAGAAGAAGAAAAAAAAAGAAAATTCTGCTACATCTCTATATATGCTTTCCAGGGTTGTTTTCAGTGCAAACAAAATTTAAGTAACTTGAAGCTTGGTTTGTATTCTCTTCAGAGACCCGACCAGAGATTCCTATCATGGGAATTAATGCTTGATTTTTAAAGCAAATTCATTGAAAATTCTAAATAACTGTTATCTATACACAACAGTTTATCACATAAAAGAAAACAACTTTGAAAATTCAATCTGTGGATAAAATCAATGAGGCCTCATTAATTTCAATGAATCTTTATCAAAATGTTTGACAATATTTTTCAAAAAATGCATTTGTCTTCTTTACTTCTTTATGTAACTGAGACAGATTTGTTCAACTGAGAGATTTCTGTGTAGGTTAGTGAGCTCTTAAAATAATCAAGTTTATGCCCTGAACATAAGCAAACTGGACTTACAACTAATGTTTTTATTTTGGTCTGTGAGGTGAATGTTTGTGCTCTCTCTCCCCTCCTCTCTCACTGTGTATGTGTGTGTATGAGTGTGTGGTATTATATGTGTATGTAGTGTGTGTGTGGATAGTGTGTGTATTTGTAGTGTGTATACGGTGTATGTGTGTTTATAGTGTGTATGTGTGTGTGTGGTACATGTGTGTGTATGACTGTGTATGTGTGTGTGCATACATGGTGCATGCGTATTTGTGTGTCTCTGTGTACGTGTGGTGTATGTGTGTGTGAGTGTGTGTCTGTGTGATCTAGACTTGTCTTTCAAGAGAGGAAGAGCTTTTTTTCTATATAACATAGCAGTGTAGCTAGATGTTTTATGTTAAACCAGAAAAGACTTGGTATTTTCGGTCTTGTCTCGTAAGTGACCGAAAACAGTTTTGGGAATTTTGAGTTAATACTGTAGGGATGGAAGGAGAGACAGCAGAAGCTTCTGTGATCATAAGGATTAGTAGAGAACACTTAGAGTAGGCCTGTCTTGAGGCCTGTCTCAGCAGTTTGGGCATGCTTTTGAAGCAGGGCTTCTAATACAGCATGCATTTTGCTCCTGTATTCTACCTCAAACTGACAGAAGGCTCCATGAAAGAAGATTCAAGTCTATACTCAGACGTTGCAATACAGAGTGCCAGAATCATTTGGAGATGGGAATAGTAGCTTCATAACATGATCAAACTACCAATCTTGTGTGGGAGTCGTGTTTCACCTGTTAAAAGTTTATATTCCTGTTATATAGTTATTTCCTACAAATTAAATTCCATACAGGAGGTAAGATAAGGATCCATATAATTTAGACAGCAAAATTCAAATGTCAGGAAGTTGATGGAACTGAAAGTTTAGAAAGCTGTAACAGTCACAAAGACACCATCCAGTTTTATAAAACAAAGCAAAAAAAAATAAACAAAACCAAAACACTGGGAGGGAGTTTCTGGGGATACAACTTTTGTGTGTTGTTCCCCATGCTCTTGTGAGTAACCAATCATTCACTCACTCCTGTAAAAAATCTAAATAATCTTACTGGTTCACTACACTAGACCTTGTTGGTATTGATTCTTTGGTCTCCAAGTGGTGGTCTATGTGGAGCAAATGCAATTCCCCAGGAAAGTAACACGATAGTGACAAATTGAACGACAAGATTACACAGTGGATTCAATATTAGTTACGATAGTGATGTTCATACATTATAGCAGTTCTGAGCAGTGCTTATTTTTTTAAGATTTAGCATAGTTCTATAACATTGTCATGTGTCTATGGAATATAGGAATATATCGAAATAACTATCTGAAAGATAAATATTTATATTTTGAGTAACAAGTTTAGACAGCAAATCAAATTGTATGTGATATGTATACTCCTTCATGGTATGTCACAGAAAAAATATTCATGGAGCTATTAATCTTTGAAAACCAATCCTGAGAATATATTCAACCTGAGGAAGTTCACTTTCAAAATCACAAAAAGACAGTAACTAATTAACTAGCTAAACAATCAACTAACCAACCAACTAACTAAGTAACTAACTATATTTAACCTAAGGAAAAATTACCGTAAAATCAAAGGGCACATAGCATGCTTAGTTGTGCCTCATTTACTGGGGATGTAGAGGGCGTCAACCCTTTGAAAAGTAAACATCATAGCTTGATATTTGTTTTATTTCTGCTTTGATTCTTGAACCAAAATCCTATCACATGCCAAATGGCCTATCACTGACACACTCTTCTGGGTCTCCCTTCTGATCACTCTATCATTAACAAGATTTTTGGGTCTAGAGTGTTTATAGCTTCTAAATGATTTCAGAAACATTTAACCTTTACTGAGAAAATAATCAAAGCACATGATGATCACCTTTTATGAGGAGAGTGGTTTGGTGCCTTCTTGATTAGCTGTCCATAAGGATCCCCAGGTTCCTGTCTAGCAGCCATAGTCTCCTGGCCCTAGGCTCTCAATGGGAAATTCACAGTTCCTGTCTTTTAATCTATCTTTAAATAAAAGCAGAGTTGGCCTTATGTCATTGCCTTCACTGTTTAGAATTTATTCTGCACGATTATACCAACTGTCATGTTTCAAAAAGGATGTTGTCAGGTAATTTGTATCTATTAACAACTTGGTGTTCAAGAAATTTGTTTCAGAGTCTGACTTATAAAGTATTTCCTTTTCTTAAGCAATAAAATGTCCTTTTCTTCTTTCTTTTTAAACTATTTTATTCTTCTAAAGCATTTTGAACTCAATCTGTTTTTTAGAATTGGGAGCTAAAGGTCTTCTTATTTATACAGCTACCCATGTATAAATGACTCAATTTGCCATACCCAGGCTCAATTTTCTGAGAAAAGGTCAATTATCTCGGATAGAAATCATTTAAAATCAAAAATCAAAACAAAAAATGTTTCAATTACTTATTATTTTCTTGAAAGATTTATTTCAAAATGATGTGTGTATATATCTAACTACAAACACATTACAGACAATACAAAAGGTAAAGTTATTAATTCTTGTTTCTTTTTTAACTTATTTTTATTAATTATAGTTTATTCACATTGTATCCCCCCTACAGCTCCCTCCCTCCTCCACTCCCAATCCCACTCTTCTTGCCCCTTCTCCACCTATGTCCCTCCCTAAGTCAACTATTAGGGGAGGACCTCCTCTCTTTCCCTCTGATCCTAGTCTATCAGGTCACATCAGGAGTGGCTGCATTGTCTTTCTCTGTGGCCTAGTAAGGCTGCTCCCAAATCAGAGGGAGGTGAACAAACAGCCACTGAGTTCATGTCAGAAACAGTCCCTGTTCCCATTACTATGGAACCCATTTGGACACTGAGCTGCCATGGGCTACATTTGTGCAGGGGTTCTAAGTTATATCCATGAATGGTCCTTGGTTGGAGTATCAGTCTCGGGAAAGACCCCTGGGCCCATATATTTTGGTTCTGTTGTGGAGCTCCTGTCCGCTCCAGGTCTTACTAACTCTCCCTTCTTTCATAAAATTCCCTGCACTCTGTCCAAAGTTTGGCTATAAGTCTCAGCATCTGCTCTGATATGCTGCAGGGTAGAGCCTTTCAGAGGCCCTCTATGGTAGGCTCCTGTCCTGTTCCCTGTTTTCTCCCTCTTCTGAAGTCCATCCTCTTTGACTTTCTGAATGGGGATTGAGCATCTTAGCCAGAGTTCTCCTTCTTGATTTATTTCTTTAGGTGTACAGGTTTTAGTATGTTTATCCTATATTATATATGTAATCTCTAATTATGAGTGAGTATATACCCTGTGTGTCTTTCTGTTTCTTGGATTCCTCACTTAGGATGATCTTTCCCAGTTCCCACCATTTGCCTGCAGAGCTAAACAGAGAATTCTCAATGGAGGAATATCGAATGGCAGAGAAACACTTAAAGAAATGCTTAACATCCTTACTCATCAGGGAAATGCAAATCAAAATGACTCTGAGATTTCACCTTGCACCCATCAGAATGGCTAAGATCAAAAACTCAAGTGACAACACATGCTAGAGAGGATGTGAAGAAAGGGGAGCCCTATTCTACTGATGGTGGGAATGTAAACTTGTACAACCACTTTGGAAATCATTCTGCAGCTTTCTCAAACAATTAGGAATAGCGGTTCCTCAAGATCCAGCTATACCACTCTTAGGCATATATCCAAAAGATGCTCAAGTGTGCCACAAGAACATTTGCTCAACCATGTTTGTAACAGCTTTATTTGTAATAGACAAAAAACTGGAAACAGACTAGAGGCCCCTCAGTTGAGAAATGGATACAGAAATTGTGGTATATATACACAATGGAATATTACTCAGCAATAAAAAACAAGGAAATCATGAAACTTGCAGGTAAATTTACTTTAAATGCACATCAGGACATTTTGGAAAAGTAATGTATCTATATGTTTCAATGTGTTTTTAGAGATGGTGACAATAAGTAGAAATAAGTGTCTTATATGTTATAGCTATACATTTTTTTAAGAAAACAAGAGGAGACAGAGACATGGGGGGGGGGGAATAAGAGAGAACACAATTTGCCACTAACTTTAAAAGTATTCCTTGAAGTAACACAAAGTTCAGTCTTTATCAAGAAACTATGTGCCACTGATAACTTGAAAACTTCCTGTAAAGGAAAAACGAGGTTTCCTCAGTGCAATACCATAGGGTAATCCGTAACACCAGGGGAGAACCTATGCCCAGGAGTAGTTAAGCTGTGTGTGTGTGTGTGTGTGTGTGTGTGCATGTGTTTGTGTTTGTGTAATTTGGAGGTTGTTTTGTTTTCTCATTGCTTTTTAATTTTTAGTGTTGTAGAATGCTCTTTGTTTTTATTTTCATTTTTGTTTTTTGTGTTATGTTTTGATCTTTTTGAGAGATAGGAAAGAGGAGAGATGGGAGAAAGGAGAGGAAGAGAGTACAAGAGAGAAGGGTGTCACATGTGTGAGCAGGATACTGGGTATTTTGGAAGGTTAGAAGGACCTGGTAGGAGTTTGCGGAAGGAAAAGTTAAATTATATAAGAATATTTAAAAATAAATTAATTTTATGGTGAAAAGACAGTCCAAACAATTTATACTTTTTTCAAACAATAGAGAAGATGAGTTGGCTGAAGAAATACTCATAAAATCCTTTTAACCTTCCACCTTGTTATATCTAGTCCACATTAAAATCTTACCTGTTTAATTCTCTTCCTATATATTACTCATTTAATTCTAATTTTGTTCAACTTTTATATTCTACAAGGCAACAACAAAAATAAACAAACACAGGCAACCATAATAGCAGCAATCCAGACAAAAAACAATCTGTCTAGCATTACTTTCCCTAGAAAACAGAGAAAAAAATGATATTCCGAGACAATTCTGTCTTTCCTGAGTTGTGGCAAACAAGTTCTAAAGATTAGGCATATGATAGCTCTAGTGAATCACACACAATGTCACTTAGAACAGAAACTCAGAGTGAACATGAACAAAACTTGAAATGACCTTCAGGATTTCGGACACCATCAAGGAACACCAAAGTGGCTTCACCAACTGTGGCCCAGGAGTTATTTTAAACGATGTCAGAGTTTTAAAGGAAGAAAAAGTTGATATTCTTTTTAACATTATGTAAACTATGCATTACTTAAGGATTTTGAAATAAAAGAACATCCCATTCTTTTAAGGGTGGGAACCATGTTTATTTCACACAACTTCATCTTCATTTTACTGTTTTAAGAGTAATACAAAATACGTTTGTTATATTGAACATTATATTGAACATATTAGTTTATAATAACTGTTTACTAATTCTTTAATAATGAACAAAATAAATTTTGCTTACTTATTTATTGTAACCCTGCTGGTCCTGAGCTTCTCTTGGTCCTCAGCCTCAGCCTTCAAGTGCTGGGACTTCAGATTTATACTTCATAGCCAATAAAGTTATTTTGCATGTTAAAAAAAAGAGTAATACACACTGCTAGAATAGGTAATATTTTGCAGAAGGCTCAGGGTTATTTTGCTACAAGCAACGTTCTGTGCGGAAGAAAACAGTCAGTGATAGGACTTGTTAGACTGTGGCTCATGATGCTCTTTGATCATGACTTAATGCAGACATCCAGAATGTTTAGCAATGAACATGTAATAATCAATAATTGATTTAAAATCAAACATGTAATAAAGCTCAGGTGTTTTGGCATGCTCTCTTGTGTTTCAAGGTTCCTGTCTTTAGGTGCAAAGTAACAGAAGGAGAGCTGTAAGAACTGAATCTGGTCCCATTGTTACATTTGTTTAGTAGTTACTTTTTTCTGTTACATTATTTGATCTACATTTTGAACAAATATTTTATTTTCCAAAGTATCACAACACTCTGTATTTTATTCCCAGAACAGAATAATAATGCTCAGCCAGGCTGCCTCCTGACCAATCATATAAAAAAATCTATTAGCACATTAAATACTATTATATAAAACCAAGGACTAAATTATTCAAAGTTCTCTAGGGAAATGGATTTGCAGGATGTGTGTGTAAAAAGGAATAGACATATCCTTACTCCTTTTTCTCTCTCCCTCCCCCCTTCCTTTCTCTCTCGCTTGACTTACTTTAACTCAGCTCATGTAATTATGGAGACTAGCAAGTCGTTCATCTACAGTATAGATAAGCAACCCTCATTCCGAGAATTGAGGGTGCAGTTCTGTCCCAGGGCCAGAATCCTTCATAAACAGAAAGGATCACGTTGCTATCCAAGGCACAAAGAGCATCCTGTATAGACAATATAAAATTGATGTTGAATGTATTCTGTGGGAGTCCACTGTGTAATCTTTTCTGCTTGGAGAAGCAGATCACTTTTATACAACTCCAATCTTCATCTGATTGCACAAGGTATGGAGAGTAATTAACTTGACTCTGTGTTCTCCAATTTCAAATTTGCCTCATCCATATACACCCTTCAAACATACACATAGTATTTTTCAAGGTAATTCCACAGAATCATGTATGGCTAAAGCACTATAAATATAAAATGTATCTCATATGAGATTGACATGCTTTAATACAGTGAGGTGATATATAACAGCCTACTACATATAATATTTCTTTTAAGGTATTGCAATCAGTTGCCTTTATATTCAAAGACATTTGTGGCTATATCTTTGAAATTTTATTTTTAACTTATTTTTTTATAATTTAGAATTATGATTTGAAGATATTCATACTTGTAATTCTAGTTCTTGAGATGGTTGAAAAGAAAGGATTATACTTAGTTTAAGAACATCCTGTTTGTACAGGGCATTCTAAGCCATCTTAAGTTCCAGAATGAGACATTGACTCAAAAAAAAATCAAAGAAATATACTTTTATTATAATGATTCTTATTTTCTACATGTGGCATCTATAACTGAAAATTCAGCAATGTAAGTGGAAAATGTAAAGACCTTGTAAGTATAAGGAAATGCCAACACTGTAATTAGCAAATTCGGAGTACTTCATGAAGCCATTAAAATTAATTCATCAAATTTGTAAGCTCCTTAAATAATCAAAATGTTATTATTAAAACTCTTTACATCTACAAACAAATGCTCAGGAATATATCTTAAAATTGTGTATTCAAAATATTTAAAGACATTAAAGTATCTTTTGTACCTTTCATGTCAGGATATTTTTATAGGAACTAATTTTTTAAGAATTTAAAATATTTCCATATTTTTTCTTCTTTTAAGGCATGAATAATAAATTTTATTTTTTACTTTTTTAATATTAGTTATACTTTATTAACTTTGTATCCCAGCTGTAGTCCCCTCCCTCATCCCCTCCCAATCCCACCCTCCTTCCCTCATCTCCTCCTTGCCCATTTCCAAGTCTACTGATAGGGGAGGTCTCCTCCCCTTCCATCTGACCCTAGCTTATCAGGTATCTTCAGGGCTGGCTGCAATGTCCTCTTCTGGGATCTAGCTAGGCTGCTCCTCCCTCAGGGGTGGGGGGTGGGGGGTGGAGGTCAAAGAGCCAGCCATTCAGTTCATGTCAGAAATAGTCCCTGTTCCCCTTACTAGGGAACCCACTTGGATAATGAGCTACCATAGGCCACATCAGAGCAGGGGTTCTAGGTTCTATCCATTCATGATCCACCAACTCCCCCTTCTTTCATATGATTTCCTGTACTCTGTCCAAGGTTTGGTTGTGATACACTGCTAGTTTGAGTCTTTCAGAGGTCCTCTGTGGTAGGCTCCTGTCCTGTTACTTGTTTTTTCCTACATCCAATGTCCGTTCCATATTTTTTTTTCAAAGACACCACACAGGCTTTAGCTTTCATCATTTAGAACATACAATTAGGAGAAGGTATTCACAGAAACAATGTCAAAACTATGAAGATTTTTGTGAATTTTCTTTTGTTCATTTATTCAGTTAAGCCGAAGTAAGGGTTTAATTTTGCCCAAGTAAACATAGACATAGGAAGTTTGTGGGGGTTACAAGAAGTAAATTATTATTTTGCGTAAAATACGGACTTTGTGAAAACATTCTGTAATCATCCTCTCAAATTACTGATTTCAGAAAAATGTTAAAATATTCAAAGCACTCATTTAGGTTTTATAAATAATTGATATGATGAATGTATAGAATTCATGCTTAGCACATTTGTATCACACACAGAAACAGACACACACATTCATGCACTCTTTCCACAATATAAAAAATAGTTGCCAGAATTCACTGCAGCATAAAAGAAGGAAAATTTAGGTAGGAGCCCCAAGCAGGCTGAATTTGTGGTACACATAAGAGCTTGTAAGAGTCTTAGAAAAGTGGCTGTTCATAAAAAAATATATATCACAGTGTGAGTGATAAATTCAGAAAGATGGGTTTCTGAGGAAAGTAACAGATGCTGTTTCTTTCAAATTATTTCAAAATGGGATACACATTTTTTTAAGGAAGAAAAAAGTGTGCTAAAAATTGCCACACTACTAAAACAAAGAATGTAATAAACCTCAAAGGTCTGTCACTGCAGTCAGTCTATTTCCCAAAGGCACCACAAACTGTTTCTTGCAATTTTTCTTACAATATTTTCTTACAATTTGACCAGTCAATTGTTAAGGTTCCAAGAAAAGGATACTACAACACTTTATGTGAGAAATTGATGGCACTTGCTGTCAAGTGCTCACTAGAACTGAGGAAAATCCTGCCTCCTTCATCATTTTTTCTTGGATGAGATCAAAGTCCATTAGAGATACCACAAGATATGTTTAAGACAGAGAAAGCAGAGGGCAGAGTAAGTCAGCAGTAAACCCAGAAAACCAGTTACATCTTTTCACTACCAGGACCAGATTCTGACAATAGTTCTGTACTGCACTTCTCCTGCAAACTAAAATTAATTCTCTGTGTCTCTTCCTCCCCATTGTCCCTGATACTTTCCTTCTCTTCATTCCCATATTCTTCCCTCCTCCCTCATGCCCTCCTTCCTTCCCTCCCTCCATCCTTATTTCCTTCCTTCCTTTCTTTCTCATTTCTTTCCTTTCTCCCTTCCTCCCTTATTTCCTTCCTTCCTTCTTTCTTATCCCCATTTGCTTATGTCTGTTCCCTTTCCTTTATTTTTCCTATTTTCTTTTTTTTTCTTTTTTTTATTAATTTATTTATTTTTATATCAATCACAGGTTAGGTACTTTGCATCCCAGGCATAGCCTCCTCCCTCATTCCCTCCCACCCTCCCACTCCCTCCCTCATCTCCCTCCTCCCGCCCCTTCCAAGTCCACCAACAGGGGAGGACCTCCTCCTCTTCCATCCAACCCCAGCTCATCCTGTCTCCTCAGGGCTGGCTGCAATGTCCTCCCCTGGGATCTAGCCAGTCTGTCACTCCCCAGCTTGTATGGGGGAGGGTTAAAGAGTCAGCCATCAAGTTCATGACTGAAAGAGTCCCTGTTTCTCTCACTAGGGTCTTCAGTCCGACCAGGAGCTATCATGGGCCCCATCTGTGCAGGGGTTCCAGGCCATATCCACA
>JAQQSO010001223.1:7098-18304 GCA_028658305.1 Pachyuromys duprasi
TACCTTCATATGTTACTTGACGCTTTTCCCTTGCTGCCTTTAATATTTTTTCTTTGTTTTGTAGGTTTAGTGTTTTGACTATGATGTGACGAGAGGTATTTCTTTTCTGGTCTAGTCTATTTGGTGTTCTGTAGGCTTCTTGTATGTTGATGGACATTTCTTTTTTTAAGTTGGGAAAATTTTCTTCTATGATTTTCTTAAAAATATTTTCCGGTTTGGAGCCTGGAGTCTTCTTTTTCATCTATTTCAATTATTCTTAGGTTTCTTCTTTTGATGGCCTCCTTAATTTCTTGGATGTTTTGTGCTTGGGATTTTTCCGATTTTTTATTTTCCTTGAGTGAGGAATCCATTTCAGCCAGCGTATCTTGAGCCCCTGAGATTCTCTCTTCCAGCTCTTGTATTCTATTGTTGATGCTTACCTTTGTGGTTCCTGATCTTTTCTCTAAGTTCTCCAGTTCCAGGTTCTTCTCCCTTTGTGTCTTCTTTATAGATTCTAATTCCGTTTTCAACTGATTTCCTTCAACTGATTGACTGTGTCTCCTATTTTGGATGTTTCCTCTCTGTTTATCTTGGATTGTTCCTGTATGCGGGCAGTTAATTTCTTCTCCATTTCTTTGAGGGCTTTTTTCATTTCCTCTTTTTGTCTCTCCTCTTGTTCCTCTAATATCTGCATAATCAAATCTTTACTATAATTTTCCTTTGTCTCCGCTGAATTAAAATCTCTGCTGCTTTTGAGTGTTTCCAGTTGGGCCATGGTGTCCTGAATTTTGTTGGGTGAGTTCTTTCGCCGATTTTTGTGCATTTGTTTATATATAATCAGGGAGCTGTTTGTGCTTTAAGGCTGTACTTCAGTCTGAATCTGTCAATCTCTTGTGTCAGGAGTATTCTTCAAGAAGATCATGGATTTCCGGTGGTTTGCGGTGTGTGTTTTGTCTCAGTTGATCTCTGTTGTGGGCTCTGTGTGCCCAGCTTCGTGCTCTGTGCTAGAAGCTGTGAGCACTGCAGGTTGGTCACCCCTCTGGTCTGGAGTCTTTACTCCTCACTCTGTGCTAGAGTCTGAGTGTCCAGGTTTGAGATGTCAGCTGGGGCCTGTGCACTCCGCCCTGGGCTTGCTGCTAAGGGCTCTCCTCTGGAATGGAGATTTGGTGCCTCCTTCTGTGCCAGGGGCTGTGCACCAGGGTCTGAGATGATATTTGGGGCACACACAGTGGGTTTGGGTTGGTGTGCATCTGCTGTATGCAGGGATGTCTTAAATGGTGCCCTAGGCCATATCTGTCTGGCCAGTGGACAGACACCTAACTGGGGTTTTTGCTGGCGGATGCTTGCAGCTTTCGCCCTCAGTGTGCGGTTTGGTCAAGATGGTCCCAGGATCCTCTCAGCTGTGGGTTGAGACAGAACTCGGGTTCTTCCCAGATCCACTGGTGGACTCACACACTGACTGAGTTTTTGCTTGTGGAAGTGTTTGGCTCACGCCCCCGCAGTGTGTGGACTGGTCCAAATGGTCCACCAATCCACTCAGTCTGTGGTGGTTCCGGCGATAGGATCGTGCCCGCCGCACAGCCGTGGGTTGAGGCAGAACTAGGTTTCTTCCCAGATCTGCTGGCAGACTCACACACTGACTGAGTTTTTGCTGGCGGAATCGTTCAGCTTGGCCCCGCAGTGGCAGTGTGTGGACTGGTCAAAATGGTTCCCCAATCCACTCAGTCTGGTGTGGTTCCGATGATCGGTCCAAGCCTGAAGCACACCCGCGGGTCTAAGCACAACCCGGGTGCAGTGCGAGCTCGCAGGGCGCAGTTCAGCGAAAATGGCACCCGGCTCCTCCTGAGACTGCCTGTCAGACTGTGCGATCCAGTCTACAATGGCGGGTGCGGGCACCCAGCGCTGCTGCTTGTCCAGATCAGAGCTGTGTGCAGCTGGTCACCGGGAAATTGCTCCAGGTAATAACTGGGTGTCCCTAGGGTTTTCCCACTTGATTTTCTCACCGTAGGAGTTCTGTTCAAATGTCACTCACAATGCTGGCGTTTTAGGTCCCAGAGTTCAGTCTCCTGGTCGCTGTGTTGTTTCTGCTCTCCTACTCCTTAGACACAGTGTTCTCTCGTGGCAGCCATCTTGGATCAGCACAATCATATTTTAATATCACAATGGTTCTATTCTGATATCACAATTGTCCTATTGTGACATCCCTGTGGTATTTGGACGTCACATTGCTACTTCTGTGACATCACAACGAATTACTGTGAAATCACAATGGTATTGTGGTATCACTATGTTTCGATTATGAGATCAAAATGCTATTGTGATATCACAGTGGTACAAATGTGAAATCACAATGCAATTATGACATTAATATGGTACTACTGTGACACCACAATGCAATTATGCCATCCAATGGTACTGTGACATCACAATTTATAACATCACAAATGCCCTACAGTGACATCACATATTATTATGACTTCACAATGTTATTGTGACAATGGTTCTAATGAGACACCACAATGGAATTATGACAACAAAATGGAATTATGAGCTCACAGTGGTACCGCTGTTACATCCCAATGGTACTATTGTGATATCACATTTGTTTTTTAACATCACAAACCTTTATTATGACATCACAATTGTATTAAGACATCCCAAAGGTACTATGACATAACAATGGTAAAAATGTGGCAACATAATGGTACTATTTTGACATAACAATGGTACTATTATGATATCACTATGGTATAAGGATATCACAATGCTACTATTGTTACATCAAAATGAATTACTGTGACCTCACAATGTATTGTGACTTCACAATTGTACTACTGTGAAACCACAATCGTATTTTCATATCACAGTGGTTCTATTCTCATATCAAAATGGTATTGCGACATCACAATTTTACTAATGAAACTAAACAATGCAATTTTGACACCACAATGGTATTGTGATCTCAAAATGAAATTATGATATCACAAAGGTATATCACAATGATACTATTGTGATATCACAATCATATTTTAAAATCACAATGGTTCTATTGCAAAATCACAATGGTATTATGACATCAAAAAGGTAATGTGAAATCAAAATGGTACTAATGTGATATCACAATTCAATTATGACATAAGTATGTCATTGTGACTCCACAATGACATGATGAATGCACAAAGGTACTATTGTGACATCACAATGGTACTATGACATCATAATGCAATTATGACATCACAATAGTATTGAATGTCCTCTATGGAAAAACAAAAACAAAAAAATCCCTCTGGCCTTTATTATTTTAGACTTGAGGTCTCATTATGAAGTCTTCCCTGGTTGGGAATTCACTGTGTAGACTTCAGAATGAGAGACTGGCTTTTCTCTGCCCCTCAAGAGATTGGAGGTATTTACTACTATGACTTGTCCAGGAAGATCACCTTAAAAATATTACGTTTACATGAATGTGTGTGTCTGTGTGCATATATTGTTATAAATAAGAGGAGGCTTACAGCTGGTTTTCAATGAAAGACGTTTATTAAGTGGAGAGAGGGGGAACAGGGAGAGTGGGCCACGATGGGGGGAAGAGAGAGATAGAGAAGAGGAGGAAAGGGGGGGGGTGATAGAGAGTAAGAGTAAGAGAGAGGAAGAGCAAGAGAGAGAACACATGTCCGGTTGTCCTTTTTAAGGTCAGGTAACCAGTAACCACACCCCCAGGTGTGGCCACCTGGCTGGTCAATACAAACTGATATCATAAGTTTCTAGGTAACCAAGAATCAGGTTATTTCAGAATACTAGCATATATGCCACGTGTGTGCTGGTGTATATATAAGACAGAAAAGGGTGTTGAATCCCATGAAATTGGAGTTTCAGGTTGCTGTGAGCTGCTCAGCTGTGGGTGCTGAGAACAGACCTCAAATTGTCTGCAAGAACAGCAAGTGCCCTTGTCCACTCAATCACCTCTTAATGGGATTTCTATTCAAAACAAGAGTGTTAGAAGCTTCAGCCTCATCATCCTGAGAGTGGCTTAAGAATGATTTTTCCTGAGTAACTTGGCTTAATCCAAGAGCTTCTCAAATCTGCCTCTTCTTCATCCTCATCTTATAGACAGAGCAACCAAGTCTCTGAGAAGCTAAAACTCAAAGTTCTCAGGGCTAGTTGGGATATTTTGGTGTTGGAACAGGTGCTGTGGTGCCCTTGGTATCCTAATCTTGAGGCCAAGCCCAGGGTTAGGGGCCTACTATGGAGAACAAAAGATTGCCATATTCAGGGGACTCTGGTTTGCCTTGAAGACAATTCATGATAGCATAGGGCAAAGATACTCTCTTAATTCAAGGGTTGCTATGGGGCAAAGAGGGGCCACTATGTGCTGAGACTGGGGCCGCCTGCAGATTTAAGTCTCTGCAAAATAAACGTGGGAAGAGGAAGGCAAAAGTGAAGAGGGAGGCCAGAAGGCTGTGCCTCTGGACCAGAGAGAGGCACTGTTGGTAGACGCTTAGAAAACCCTCTCTAAAACCGGAGCGAGATCTGAGGACCTTAGCAGCACCAAGCCCCATGTCTCTGTGACCTTGGTTCAGCCTCTCTTCTGCACCTCGGTTTCCTCACCAGTGAACTAGAGTGGAGCCCAAGCACTGAGGCAGGCAAGAAAACAAATCTCCTTCCTTTGACACATCCCCTAATTTTGTGCCAGAGGACGAGTTCTGCCAACTCCAAAGCCAAAGGGTTGCTCAGGTGAGAATACCAAGGTAGGATGTTTGAGCCTGCCAAGATGCTAGGAGCAAAAGCTCCACCACAGGCAAACCTGGGAATGGTGCACATGTGCCAATCTTTCCTCACAGTCAGGTGCCCCAGGCATTCTGCACTGGGGGTGGGGGAGCATGCTCTAACTGACAGGGAGAGCTAGAATTCCTGGGGAGAATTCCTTCAGGCTTCGGGAGGAGAGCTTATTGATTGGACATGACCTCAATCAAGGGCAGGGTCTTTGCTGCCCTTGGTTACTAGGAAGCCACCCCCCCCCTTGGCTGGCTGGCCTCTTGTGGTTGATCCTTACCCAGTGGAGAGTGCCAGGGTCTGGACCAAGTGGTCAGTGCAGGGGTGCTGCTGCTGTGGGGCTCAGCCACATGTGCTGCCAGCCAGAGAGTTGGGGTGAAAACTGGAGGCGCTGAGGCCCCAGATCCCATGGGGTGCCTTGAGCACCCGCTGCCCAGGGCGAGCCAGTGATTGACAGGAGTCAGGCAAAAAGATCTTCCTGGCACTTCACAAGCGGGTAGGAGCAGGCATAAACAGTGCAGTGTCAGGACTTAAGCAGAGCAGCCCTGGAACACCAATCCAGCTTCCCCTTTGGCTGGGAACAGAGTCGTCCAGATGCTGGCAGGGAGGCTTGGAGGGCAGCCTGGGTGCAGGTCCGAGAGCCCTGTGCCCTTGGACTGGCCAGTGGGGTAGAGGTGAACCTGACTTTCAGTATGAAAACATGGGTGCCTCAGACATGGAGTGCTGAGCTATGGTCACTGCCTCTTTCTTCTCCCAGCTAAAACATTCCCCAAAATCAGTCACAGGCTGGTAAGTAATATTTTCTGGATGCTTGTGACTATGGTTCAACAAAACAGGCCTAAAATGCCTGCGGAGCCAAGCAAGGTTGTATTTAGGGAGGGTGGAAAGGCAGGCCTTGAATAATTTCACAAGCCTGTTCTTCCACCACCACTATCAGCAAAGCCATGGGCATGGCCTTTACTCAATATCACAGTCCACTATCCCTGCTACTAACCTAGAAGTCAATGTGGCAAAAGGTCACTGCCATGAACTCATCACCAGATCTTCCTCAGTGCCACTTACATTATGTTCAGAAATCTTCAGTCAACTTCTTTCAATTATTCTAAAAATATCATCCGTATCCTCTTCAATCACATTAATATTTTTAAGTTCGGTGAACCTATTTTATGAAGAAAATGAGAGGCCTTTAGATGTAGCCCAAGCAGTTCTCCATTCTGCACTTCCAAAGTGATCCATGCCCATACCAGCCTGCCATCCATTGTCTATTTCTCCTCTCCAGGACCTACCACCTATGCTCTGCAAACACTGCTAATGGTCTTTATCTCATCAGCCATCAACTGAGTATCTTCAACAATTTCTTCTTTAATTTCACCTCACCCCTTGAGAACACAATGTCATGAAATACAAACTACTATCCATAAGGATAAAATGGTCTTATTTTCCAAAACCAGTGATCAAATTTCCAGGCCTATCTACTACACACTACATTATCGACTGTATAAGGGGCCTCTTCCTCCTTTCTAATTTCCCCTGGACAGGTCCTGTGACACTACACTTGATTCAACTCAGGTACCTCAGAACAGTTTTTTTCTTGGCCCTCCATCTGCCTGTTAATGATGCAGTAAGTGTTCTGCCTCTCCCACAGCTCTCTCCCTCCATGCACTAAAACAGGTCAGTTCAACTACCTCATCAAGGTAAGTCCTAAACCAGGGCTAACAGAAATCCCTCTTCCCAGGCTTCACATGACTTACAAACCCTTCCTAGGAGGAAGGTCCTCACAATGTCCCTAATGAAGAAAGTAGGGCTCAGACTGTGTCTTGCCACAATACTCTGCATTTTATTACTACCCCAATCCAATCTAACCCAACACTGGTGTTATGGTTTTACTTGTGATCTTACACTCATGGGCACTTGTTTGAAATTGTTCCCTCCCTGTGAGATCTATCAGCTAGGTATGTTGGAACCATTAAGAGGTGGTATCCATTGAGTTGTAATTAGTGAGTGGTTGAGGGTGGATCAGAGGTGCTCTCTATTTGCTCACCCACAGTGAGAAAGGAAACAGCCTCAGAGTCTTTGCATCCATGAATCACACCATGCTTCCCCACTATGGAGGACTGTGTACACTCTCAAAAGGATGAACAGACATGAACCAATCCTCCCCATTGTTGCTTATGCAAGTCATTTTCTCACAGTGATGAGAAAAGTAAATAATGCAACATGTTAGCACCCTGTGTGAAGATTACTAATTCAAATACTATATGCCTGTGACAAGCTCTAGACAATAAAGAGCATAGTAGATCAGCACACATCATACTTCCCCAAGGATTCCAATATAAAGGAAACATAAGCCAGTCACAAGGGCAAACATCCAAAATCTGCAACTGTAGCTGAGTCTCAGCTGCAGAATTGGTGCAGTTTCTGAATTTCAACAGCTGAGATCACTTAAAGACGCTTCACTCCAGAACACTTACTCAGCTCTTCCTGTGAGACTTTTTTTTCCTTCAGCATTTCCTGATTTCCATGAATATTTAATATTAAGATACAGATTTTTAGGGCCAGGCATGGTGGCACACACCCTTAATCACACTGTTCAGAAAGCTGGAGGCAGGTGGTTCTCTGAGTTCAAGGTCAGCCCAGTGTACACAGGAACTTTCAGGCCAGCCCAGGATACATAGTAAGAACCTGTTTCAGAAAGAAACAAACCATTCCCATTTTCAATTATCCTCAAGGGTATTATAATGCAGTGCTAACATCTTCCAAACCAATTTGATTCAAGTTTTACTTTGAGAAATCAATAGAGCTAGGTACCCAATACTTGTTGATTTCTTTCATTATTCCTCACATCTGTGTTAACTTTAAAAATCTCAGATATATAGATATAGATATATACATACATACACACACATTTCTCTCTCCCTTCCTACTCTCCATGTTACATTCTGTAAACCAAAAGATTTCTAAAAGTATTGGCCATTTTTCCTTGTATACTTTAATATATCTTTTATTCAATGTATGGTCTTAAATTAAAATATGAGACAGGCACTTCCTTTTTAAAATATCTTGATGATTTTCCAGGTTATGCACAATAATGTCTAAATTTAATAAATGTTCAATAAGTTCCTTTGATGCTTACAGATCCAAACACTTCTTATAACTGCCTACCCCACGCTTTTGACTTTCCTACACTCTGCCCTAGACCTTGCTCTCATCATTTAAGCTTGGCTACGGAGTTTAAATTTTCCAAGAGACAGCAGTTGTTCTCACTTGTAATTTGAGATCCATATGGGTGGGAGGGAGTGTCAAATGACTCTTTCACAGGAGTTGCCTAAAACCATCAGAAAACAGATGCTTACACTGCAATTCATAACAGTAGCAAAATCACAATTATGAAGTAGCAACAAAAATAATGTTATGTTTGGCTTCACCTCAACATGAGGTCACAGCATTTAGAAATGTGAGGGTCAGTCTGAATTAGAGGCTCCTATATTCCACAATATCCTTCTAAAATTTCCTCCACTACTTCATTTTATTTTCTTTGAACTCTGTGTAGTAAAAGACAATATTTTAATCATTTTTAAGCCCAGAAAATGGTACCAAAGAAACATGGAGATAAAGCTTACATGAAAGAATGAATGAGTTGAGTAAAGGAGGCATATGAACTTGACAGATTTTCATGCCCCATAGCAACTGCTCAATTATAAGTTCTAGCTAGCCTTTTCTGAGTATAATTATGAAGTTCCATCACACAAAATTTATCAAAATTTTGGCAAAGAGATCCAAGGGAGAACTCAGTTTACTTTTAATTCATTTGAATTTTCTGTTTTGGTACAAGATCTTATTATGAGAGACAGGCTGGTGTAATAAAACTCTGTCCTCAATCTCCCACCACAGGTACTTACAACAGTGCCCATTATAAATTCCTTGTTTTTAAAGATCTCTCAAATTACCCTTATATTTATATACTGTGTGTGTGTGTGTGTGTGTGTGTGTGTGTAACATTGTGCACAGGAAGTAAGTTATCTTCCTCAATCACTTTTTTTGTTTTATAATATCTCACAGAACCTGGAAATGGCTATTTTCTGACTTACTTGTGCTCATTTGGCCAACACCCGCCCCACACACACACACCAAGAGTTTCAGGAAAACACTGACAAAATCTGATTTCTTGTGAGTGGTAGTGATGTGAACTTTGGTCCTCTTGCTTGTAGAGAAAACACTTTACCCACCAAGCCACCTTTTTAGCACCAGTATAGTCATCCTTTGTCCTTGTAAGCAAATATTTCTTAAGATATTTGATCAGACTTAAGAAATAGTTCCTTATGCACATGTCCATAACACACAATAACATACAAGCCTGCGTGTACATTCCTTATTACATTAAAAATATAATAAGGAGATCCAAGATGGCTGCCACGAGAGAACACTGTGTCTGAGGAGTAGGAGAGCAGAAACAACGCAGAGACCAGGAGACTGAACTCTGGGACCTAAAACGCCAGCATTGTGAGTGCCAGGTGAACAGAACTCCTACGGTGAGAAAATCAAGTGGGAAAACCCTAGGGACACCCAGTTATTACCTGGAGAAATTTCCTGGTGACCAGCGGCGCACAGCTCTGATCTGGACTAGTGGCCACTCTGGGTGCCCGCACCCACCATTGTAGACTGGATCACACAGTCTTGCGGGCAGTCTCAGGAGGAACCGGGTGCCGTTTTCACTGAACTGCACCCTGCGAGCTCACACTGCACCTGGGTTCTGCTTCGACCAGCGAGTGTGCTGAGGGCTCGGACCAATCATGGGAACCAGAGCAGACTAAGTGGATTGGGGGACCATTTTGACCAGTCCGCACACTGCGGGGGTGCGAACCGAACACTTCGCCAGCAAAAACTCAGTCAGTGTGTGAGTCCGCCAGTGGATCTGGGAGGAACCTGTGTTCTACCTCAACCCACCGGTGTGCGCCAGGCGCAAACCGATCTCCTGAACCACCACAGACTGACTGGATTGGGGGACCATTTGGACCAGTCCGCACACTGCCGGGGCACGAGCGAAACACTTCCACCAGCAAAAACTCAGTCAGTGTGTGAGTCTGAGAGTGGATCTGGGAAGAACCTGAGTTCTGTCTCAACCAACGGCTGAGAGGATCCTGGGACCATCTTGACCAAACCGCACACTGAGGGCGAAAGCTGCAAGCATCCGCCAGCAAAAACCCCAGAGACGGCCTCGGGCACCATTTCAGAGAGCCCTGCATACAGCAGATACACACCAACCCAAACCCACTGTGTGTGCCCCAAATATCATCTCAGATCATGGTGCACAGCCCCTGGCACAGAAGCAGGCGCCAAATCTCCATTCCAGGGGAGAGCCCTTAGCAGCAAGACCAGGGCGGAGTGCACAGCCCCCAGCTGACATCTCAAACCTGGACACTCAGACTCTAGCACAGAGTGAGGAGTATAGACTCCAGACCAGAGGGGTGACCAACCTGCAGTGCTCACAGCTTCTAGCACAGAGCACGAAGCTGGGCACACAGAGCCCACAACAGAGATCAACTGAGACAAAACACACACCGCAAACCACCGGAAATCCCTGATCTTCTTGAAGAATACTCCTGACACAAGAGATTAACAGATTCAGACTGACATACAGCCTTAAAGCACAAACAGCTCCATGACTATATATAAAGAAATGCCCAGAAATCGGTGAAAGAACTCACCCAACAAAAATCAGGAAACCATGGCCCAACCAGAAACACCCAAAAGCAGTGGAGTTTTTAATTCAGCGGAGACACAGGAAAATTATATTAAAGCTTTGATTATGCAGATATTGGAGGAGCAAGAGGAGAGACAAAAAGAGGAAATGAACAAGGCCTGCAAAGAAATGGAGAAGAAATTAACCGCCCACATACAGGAACAATCCAAGATAAACAGAGAGGAAACATCCAAAATAGGAGACACAGTCAATCAATTGAAGGAAATCAGTTGAAAACGGAATTAGAATCTATAAAGAAGACACAAAGGGAGAAGAACCTGGAACTGGAGAACTTAGAGAAAAGATCAGGAACCACAAAGGTAAGCATCAACAATAGAATACAAGAGATGGAAGAGAGAATCACGGGGGCTCAAGATACGCTGGCTGAAATGGATTCCTCACTCAAGGAAAATAAAAAATCAGAAAAATCCCAAGCACAACACATCCAAGAAATTAAGGACGCCATCAAAAGAAGAAACCTAAGAATAATTGGAATAGATGAAAAAGAAGACTCCAGGCTCCAAACCGGAAAATATTTTAAGAAAATCATAGAAGAAAATTTTCCCAACTTAAAAAAAGAAATGTCCATCAACATACAAGAAGCCTACAGAACACCAAATGGACTAGACCAGAAAAGAAATACCTCTCGTCACATCATAGTCAAAACACTAAACCTACAAAACAAAGAAAAAATATTAAAGGCAGCAAGGGAAAAGTGTC
>JAQQSO010001226.1:5152-17974 GCA_028658305.1 Pachyuromys duprasi
GTCTTCTTTATAGACTCTAATTCTGTTTTCATGCTTTGTACAGTTTCCTTCAACTGATTGACTGTGTCTCCTATTTTGGATGATTCCTCTCTGTTTATCTTTGATTGTTCCCCTATGTGGGCAGTTAATTTCTTCTCCATTTCTTTGAGGGCCTTGTTCATTTCCTCTTTTTGTCTCTCCTCTTGTTCCTTCAATATCTGCATAATCAAAGCTTTAATATAATTTTCCTGTGTCTCTGCTGCATTAAAATCTCCACTGCTTTTGGGTGTTTCTGGTGGGGCCATGGTGTCCTGATTTTTGTTGGGTGAGTTCTTTTGCCGATTTCTGGGCATTTGTTTATATATAATCAGGGAGCTGTTTGTGCTTTAAGGCTATGCTTCAGTCTGAAACTGTCAGTCTCTTGTTCAGGAGTATTCTTCAAGAAGATCAGGGATTTCCGGTGGTTTTTTATTGTTTGTTGTTGTCTCAGTTGAACTCTATTGTGGGCTCTGTGCTAGAAGCTGTGAGCACTGCAGGCTGGTCACCCCTCTGGTCCTCAGTCTTTTGAGATGTCAGCTGGGGTCTTTGTGCTCAGCCCTGGGCTTGTTGCTAAGGGCTCTCCCCTGGAATGGAGATTTGGTGCCCCCTTCTGCTCCAGGGGCTGTGCACCATGGTCTGAGATGATTATTTGGGGCACACACAATGGGTTTGGTTTGGTGTGCCTCAGCTGAATGCAGGCCTGTCTGAAATGGTGCCCGAGGCCTTCTCCGTCTGTCCTGTGGATACACACAGGGACTGAGGTTTTTGCTGGTGGGTGGGTGAAGTGTTGGCCCTCAGTGTGCAGTCTGGTCAAGATGATCCCTCTACTTTCTCAACCTGGGGTGGCTCCGGGGATAGGTGCATGCCCACTGCGCACCTGTGAGTTGAAGCAGAACTCAGGTCACTCCCAGACTTGCCCATGGACTGGTACAGGGACTGAGGTTTTGCTGGCGGAAGCGTGCGGCGTGCCTGCAGAGTGCAGACTGGTCAAACTGGTCCCCTGCCCTTCTCAGACTGGGGTGGTTTCCGGCTTGCAGCACACTGGTGGGTTGAAGCAGAACTCGGGTGCAGTGTGCGCTCACAGGGTGCAGTTTCATGAAAACGGCACCCGGTTTCTCCTCAGACTGCCCGCAAGACTGTGTGATCCACTCTATTTTGGCGGGTGCGGGAGCCCAGCGCGGCTGCTAGTTCAGATCAGAGCTGTATGCTGCTGGTCACCTGGAGATTTTTCCGGGGAATAACTGGGCGTCCCTAGGGTTTTCCCACTTGATTTTCTCACCATGGGAGTTCTGCTCACCTGGAAATCACGAATGCTGGTGTTTTAGGTCCCAGAGTTCAATCTCCTGGTCGCTGCATTGTTTTTGCTGTCCTACTCCTCAGACACAGTGTCCTCTAGTGGCAGCCATCTTGGATCCCTTCAGATATATTCTTATGAAGGCTTTAATTATCATTTTAATTTCCATGATCTATGGAAAATATTGTGAATTATAATGTAGATTTAAGGTAGGTAGTGGTTGGACTGTGCTTGTAATGGCAAATTAACTACTCATGGAGATGGTTTCTTTCTTCTGCTGGAGCATGGTTTAGACATTCAGGAAGTTCTTTGACAAGGAATGCTCTTATATTAGACAATAATGATGTCTGGAGTGCAATAACAATTAGTGAATTTTAAGAAGATCAGGGGAAAGTAAAAGGAAGAATTATGAGGGAGGAAATGGACAGGAGTCATGTTACTATAATCTCATAAGAACTCATAAAAGGTTTTGGGGAGATCCAAGATGGCAGCAACCAGAGCACACCATATCTGAGGCTCAGAGGTACTGAAACTCTGAAATTGGTGAGTGGAGGTGCAGAGGAACCCAAAACAATGACACTGAGGATCCCGGGGGAGAAAGAGGACAAACCCTGAACTGAGAACAATAGGCTACAGGTCAACCTCGGACAAGAATCCATATTCAAACAGATGAAGGAAATGGTGCAAAGCATGAAAACAGAATTAGAATCAATAAAGAAAACACAAACTGTGAAAACCCTGGAGCAGGAGAACGTAGAGAAGGGATCAGGAACCACAAAGGTAAGCATCACCAAGAGAATATAGGAGATGCAAGAGAGAATCTCAGGTGCTGAAGATACACTTGCTGAAATTGATATACTTCTCAAAAAGAAAGTAAAATCAGAAAATCTCAACATCCAAGAAATCAAGGACACCATGAAAAGATGAAACTTAAGAATAATAGGAATAGATGAAAAGGAAGAGTCCAGGCTCCAAGGTCCAGAAAATATTTTTAAGAAAATCATAGAAGAAAATTTTCCCAATTGAAAGAAAAATATGCCCATAAACATTACAAGAAGTCTACAGAACACCAATTAACTAGACCAGAAAAGAAAGATTTCATATCACATGGTAAATATTAGTGAATCAAAGCAAATTAACTAATCTAGTTATCATTTTTGGAGTTTGGAAATATATTGATTATATTTTCTTAATTTTTTTCTTTTAATTGATGCAATTAGTTTAATGCAGGATGTTAATGTCCAAGAAATTCTTGCCACACTGTGTGTACACATATGAACACATGTGCATATACATCTACTTATGAGTATATACATTACAGTCTGTACAACATGTTGCATAACAAGATCACATCCACATCCACACCCACACACACCCACACACATACATGTACCACTCTACCTTCACAGAAAATTAAAGAAAAATTGTGTGGACCCATTAAGCTAAACATTTTATGTATATGGGTTAGATATAATGTTTCTTTACAATTTAACTGTAATGACAACTTCATATAAAGAAAAATGTTTTTCATATGAACCTATTCACTAATGTTATTTTCAGTAAATTTCTTGAAACTGGCATATTATAAAAGATGTAAAATAAGGTTACAATGCTTGTTTAAAAATATTTAACAATGTTACATAAGAGATTAACATTGTATCTCTAAAATTCCTTTTCCTATTAGAAAATGTTCATAGTAGGATAGTTTGCCCAGCTCTGAATTTGCACATTATTAATGCTGAGATTGTGACAACTTTTGAATATGAAGATAAATAACCATAACTTCTAGGACATTAATATGCTTCAAACATCATAACAATGCTTCTAGCTAAACCATGATTAATCATACACATACGGATGATGTTTAAAGCAGAAGTGTTATTGAAATTAATCTTGTCCTGTGGGAAAGCTCAGTGAATGCTGCTGTGTTTCAATTTTACCACATATTCTGTAGTTTACTATGTATAATTAAAAGTTTTTTTGATAAACCAGTCACATTTATGCACTAAAGATTAAGATATTTTTATAAAACTTGATAGCATAAATATTCATTTGGAATCAGTGGAAAATATGAGAGATTGAATACTAGAACAAGAGGTTATATAATATATAACAATTTGGTACATTTCATTCTTTTTTTTTAAGTTGAGATCATTTTTTATTAAATTCCTTATTAATTATACTTTATTCACCTTATATACCCCTGTAGTTCCCTCCCTCCTCCCGTCCCAATCCCTCTTTTACTCCTCCTTCCGCACCCATATCCCTCCCCAAGATAGGGGAGGTCTTCTTTTCCTTCCTTCTAATTCTAGTCTATCAAGTCTCATCAAGGTCTCATTGTCTCATTGTCTTCCTCTGTGGCCTGGTAAGGCTACTCCCCTCTCAGCACGAGGTGCTCAAAGAGCAGGCCAATCAGTTCATGTCAGAGGCAGTCCCTCTTCCCATTACTATGGAACCCACTTGGACACTGGACTGCCATGGGCTACATCTGTGCATGGGATCTAGGTTATCTCCATGCATGGTACTTGGTTGGAGTATCAGTCTCAGTAAAGACTCCTGTGCTCAGATTATTTGGTTCTGTTGCTCTCCTTGTGAAGTTCCTGTCCTCTCCAGATCTTACTATTTCCCACTTATTTCATAAGATTCCCTGCACTCTGCCCAAGTGTTAACCATATGTCTCAGCATCTGTTTTGATAGTCTGCAGGACAGAGCCTTTCCGAGGTCCTCTGTGGCAGGTTCCTGACTTGTTCCCTGTTTTCTCTTTCTTCTGATGTCTATTTTCTTTGCCTTTCTGGACAGGGATTGGGCATTTTAGCCAGAGTCCTCCATCTGGATTAGTTTCTTTAGGTATACAGATTTTAGTATGTTTATCATATAGTATATGTCTATATGAGTGAGAATACCATGTTTGT
This sequence comes from Pachyuromys duprasi, assembly GCA_028658305.1. NCBI lineage: Eukaryota > Metazoa > Chordata > Mammalia > Rodentia > Muridae > Pachyuromys > Pachyuromys duprasi. The sequence continues at coordinate 9,377 of JAQQSO010001226.1, forward strand.
CTTCCTGCTTCTGGGATACCTCACTCAGGATGATCCTTTCCAGTTCCCACCATTTACCTGTAAATTTCATGATATCCTTGTTTTTTATTTCTGAGTAATATCCCATTGTGTAGATATATCACAATTTCTGTATCCATTCCTCAGTTGAGGGGCATCTGGGTTGTTTCCAGATTCTGGCTATTATGAATAAAGCTGCTACAAACATGGTTGAGCAACTGTCCTTATAGTATACTTGAGCCTATTTTGGATATATGCCTGGGAGTAGTATAGCTGGATCTTGAGGAAGCGCTATTCCTAGTTGTCTGAGGAAGAGTCAGATTGATTTCCAGAGTGGTTGTATAAGTTTACATTCCCACCAGCAGTGGAGGAGGGTAACCCTTTCTCTACTACCTCTCCAGCATGTGTTTTCACTTGAGTTTTTGATGGGTGTAAGGAGAAATCTCAGGGTTGTTTTGATTTGCGTTTGCCTGATGAGTACAGATGTTGAGCATTTCTTTATGTGTTTCTCTGCCATTTGATATTCATCTATTGAGAATTCTCTGTTTAGCTCTGTACCCCATTTTTTAATTGGATTGCTTGATTCATTGCTTTTTAACTTCTTTAGTTCTTTATGTATTCTGCATATTGGTCCTCTGTCAGATATAGGGTTGGTGAAGATCCTTTCCCAATCTGTAGGCAGTCGTTTTGTTTTGACAACAGCGCCCTTTGCTTTACAGAAGCTTTTCAGTTTCATGAGGTCTTATTTTTTGATTGTTGATCTTAGAGCCTGTGCTGTTGGTGTTCTGTTCAGGAAGTTGTCTCCTGTGCCAATGAGTTCACGGCTTTTTTCCAATTTTTCTTCTAAGTGGTGTAGTGTGTCTGGTTTTATATTGAGGTCTTTGATCCACATGGTTTTAGTTTTGTGCAGGGTGATAATTATGGATATATTTGCATTTTTCTACATGTAGACATCCAGTTTTACCAGCACCATTTGTTGAAGATGATGTCTTTTTTTTTCCATTGAATGGTTTTAGCATCTTTGTCAAAAATCAGATGTCCAGAGTGTGTGGATTTATTTCATGGTATTCTATTTGATTCCATTGATCCAACAATCTGTTTCTATGCCAGTACCATGAAGTTTTTCATTTTATTGCTCTATCGTACAGCTTGAGATCAGGGATGGAGATACCTCCAGAAGATCTTTTACTGTAGAGGATTGTTTTAGCAATTCTGGATTTCTTGTTGTTGCATATGAATTTGAGAATTTTTCTTTCAAGGTCTGTAAAGAATTGTGTCAGTAATTTGATGGGAATTGCATTGAATCTTTAGATTGCATTTGGTAAGATGGCCATTTTTACTATATTAATCCTGCCAAGCCATGAGCATGGGAGATCTTTCTGTCTTCTGATATCTTCTTCTACTTCTTTCTTTAAAGATTGGAAATTTTTTTCATACAAGTCTTTGACTTACTTGGTTAGGTTCACACCAAGGTACTATAACCTTTGTGGCTATTGTGAAGGGTGCTGTTTCTCTAATTTATTTTTCAGTTCTTTTGTCTTTTGTATACATGCAGGCTACTAATTTTTTTGAGTTAATTTTGTATCCAGCTACTTTGCTGAAGCTGTTAATCAGCTGTAGGAATTCCCTGGTAAAATTTTTGGGGTCACTCAGGTATACTATCATATCATCTGCAAATAGTGATACTTTGACTTCTTCCTTTCCAATTTGTATCCCCTTGATGTCCTTTAATTGTCTTATTGCTCTAGGAAGGACTTCCAGAATTATGTTGAAGAAATATGGAGAGAGTGGGCAGCCTTGCCTTGCCCCTGATTTCAGTGGGATTGGTTTAAGTTTATCTCTATTGAGTTTGATGTTGGCTATAGGCTTGCTGTGTATTGCCTTTACTATTTTCAGGTATGTGCCTTGTATCCCTGACCTCTCCAAGATTTTAAAGATGAATGGATGTTAGATTTTGTCAAATGCCTTTTCAACATCTAAGGAGATAATCGTGTGGGTTTTCTCCTTCAGCTTGTTTATGGGTGGATTACATTGATGGATTTCTGTATATTGAACAACCCCTGCATGCCTGGGATGAGGCCTACTTGGTAGTAGTGGATGATATCTTTGATGTGTTGTTGTATTCGGTTTGCAAGTATTTTGTTGAATATTTTTGCATCGATGTTCATAAGGGAGATTGGCATGAAATTTTCTATCTTTGTTGGGTCTTTGTGAGGTTTAGGTACCAAGGTGATTGTGGCTTCATAGGATGAGTTTGGTAATGTTCCTTCTGTTTCTATTTTGCAGAATAGTTTGAAGAGTATTTGTGTTAGCTCTTCTTTGAAAGTCTGGTAGAATTCTGTGTTGAAACCATCTGGCCCTGGGCTTTTCTATTTTGCATGGGAGACTTTTCATGACCACTTCTATTTCCTTAGGGGATATAGGATGGTTTAATTGATTTACCTGGTCTTGCTTCAGCTTTGGCCAGTGGAATTGAGCAAGAAAATTGTTCATTTCATTTAGATTTTCCAATTTTGTAGCATATAGGTTTTTGAAGTAAGACCTAATGATTTGTGTTTCTTTCACAAATGTGGGTCCCCTTGTATTGGGGGCATAGATGTTAGGGATTGTATTATCTTTCTGGTGGAATTTTCCCTTGATAAGTATGAAATGTCCTTCTCCATCCCTTTTGATTAATTTTGCTTGAAAGTCTATTTTATTAGATATTAGAATGGCTACACCTGCTTGCTTCTTGGATCCATTTGCTTGGAGAACCATCTTCCAGCCATTTACTCTCAGGCAATGTCTATCTTTGTGACTTAGGTGTGCTTCTTATATGCAACAGATTGTTGGATCTTCTTTACGAATCCATTCTGTTAGTCTGTGTCTTTTTATTGGAGAATTGAGTCCACTGATGTTGAGAGAGATTAATAACCAATGGCTGCTAGATCCTTTGATTTTGATATTGGCTATGGTAGTGTGCTTGGCTACTTTTTGTTTTGCTGTAGTGAGATTATTTATTTCTTGTGTTTTCCTGAAAGTAGTTCGTTTTCTTGGGTTGCATTTTTCCATCTAGTATCTTCTGGAACACTGGATTTTTGTGTAGGTATTGCTGAATTTTGTTTTTGTCATTGAATATCTTGTTTTCTCCATCTATGAGGACTGAGAGTTTTGCTGGGTATAGCAGCCTAGGCTGACATCTGTGTTCTCTTAGGGTCTGCATGATATCCATCCAGGCTCTTCTGGCTTTCATGGTCTCTGTTGAGAAGTCAGGTGTAATTCTGATGGGTTTGCCATTATATGTTACTTGGCCTTTTTCCCTTGCGGCTTTTAGTATTTTTATCTTTGTTCTGTGTACTTACTGTTTTGATTATTATGTGGCAGGAAGATTTTCTTTTCTGGTCTAACTTATTAGGTGTTCTAAAGGCCTCTTTTATTCTTATAGGCCTCTCCTTTAAGTTGGAAAAATTTTCTTCTGTGGATTCTGTTGAAAATATTTTCTGGGCCTTGGAGGAGGGAATCTTCTTTTTCCTTTATTCCTATTATTCTTAGGTTTTGTCTTTTTATGTTGTCTTGGATGGTTTGTGTCAGGAATTTCTTAGATTTATTGTTTTCTTTGACAGATACATCGATTTCTTCCATTGTATCTTCCACACCTGATATTCTTTCTTCCATCTCTTGTAGTCTATTGGCTATGCGTACCTCTGTAGTTCCTGTTTTCTCTCCTAGTTTCTCCCTCTCCATGATTTCCTCTGTTTGTGTTTTCTTTAATTTTTCCAATTCCATCTTCAAATCTTGTACTGTTTTGTTGATTTCCTTCACCTGTGTGATTGTATTTTCCTGTTTTTCCTTCAATTCCTTCACCTGTTTGTTTGAGCATTCTGCTGTTTCTTTTATTTCTTTCGGTGATTTAATCATTTCCTCTCTGAAAGCCACAAACGGTTTGGCTGCATCTTCCTGTATTTCTTTATGGATGGCCATAATCTGTTTTACACATTTTAATTGCTTCTCCCATTAACCTGTTCATAAGCATAGATGTAAGGTCATCTTCTTGAATTTCACTTATATTAGGGTGTCCAAGGCTACTTGCTCATGGGTTACTGAGTTCTGGGGATGCCATATTGCGTTTCCTTTTTGTTGGCTGTATTTTGACTCTGGCCTCTACCCATTTGGCTATCTCAGGAGTTGTTTGTTAATTTCTGGTGCCTGCTGAGTCTTGGGGTGGGGAGAATCCCCTTGGCAGGTTTCTGAAGTAGATCTCCTCAGCTTTTGGGGTATGTTCAACTGAATGGTGGTGCTTCTCAGGAATTGTCGCAGATCACCTCAGGTATATGGACCTATGTGGTAACTGTGGTGTTCAGGATGGTTCTTCTCTCATCAGAGAAATCCTGGAGATGGCTGCCCTGTTGCTGTGTTTTTTGCTCTGAGTTTATGAACTGCAGCTGCTGTTCTTAAGGTCTATTTTTTGGGGTGCATCCCTCTTGAAGAACCAGGGAGTCCTGGGGTTTTGTCAGTTTAGGTAGAGATGACCAGTCACAACTTGGACCAGGAGCTGAAGGTACTCTGATAGTTCTCAGGCTTTTGTAGGTCTGAGGTTGCAGCTGTGTGCCCCTGTACCCTAGCAGTAATCAATAGCAGGTGAGCAGGGCACTAATGCCTGTAGTAGAAGGCTAGAGCCTAGAGCCTGTGTGAACCCAGAAAGTCTTCTGGAGCTGGGTGTCCTGAGTGATGGACCTGATGATCCCTCTGCTGTGAGGTTCCCCCCCAGCAGGGACACCCAGTCTGTGTTTTGGGGACCACAATTCTTTCTTGGATGGGGAGTGGAACACACAGACACAGGCATGCATATGGCTTTGCCTTGCTGGGATTGGGCGCCTGGATGTCTGCTGAAACTGTAACTTTTCCCAAGAACTTTTCAGGGCTGGGGGTGTCAGCTGAGTGCTCTGGGGTCAAACCTGCTGTTCCCCTCTCTGTGGGTCACCCAACAGAGAGATTCAGTCTCTGGAGCGCTGGGGCCCACAGTTCTATTCGGGGTGGCTAGTTAGGTGCACAGGCAGGACTCTGTGTCCCTGGCTTTAGGCTGGTGCCTAGGCATCCACAGGACCCACGTATTTTTCCAGGGATTGTCTGGGTGACCTATGGTTGGTTACAATCATTTCATGCACTGTGGGGTTTTCTCTACACTGGAATTCCCAGTCTCTCATGTTCTGGGGCCTGCAGTTCTGTATGGGACAGTATTCAGAGCATTCTGGAGTGTGGCTCTAGGCTGGCGACCAAGGGCCTGGTGGAACCTGGACCTCTTTCAAGATTTACCTGGGACTGCTGAAGATGATTGAATCCCACACTTGGAAAATCCTCTCCCCTGGGAAACACAGGTCTCTGGTGTTTCAGGACCGAGAGTTCTGTCTGCTGGTCACAGTGCAGATCCTGCTGTGCTACTGGTCAGAAAGAGTGTCCTCCAGGTGCCTCCATCTTGGAACTCCCCTACATTTCATTCTTATTATAAGAATTTCGGTAGTGGAAATACAACATTTGTACTCAGAGCTTCAAAACCTATGAAAACTAAATATATTCTATGACATGAAACTTTATGAATATAAGTTATATTTTATTTGCTTACAATTGTTAGCTTATGAAGTCATTATTTATACTGAAAAAGTCTCTCTTGCTCTCTCCTCTTCTGCACTCTCTCTACCGCTCTTTCTTTCCTGGAGCCTCCTGCTATGTCTCTCTGCCTGTGCTTTCCTCTCTCTCCACCTACATCCAATAAACTCCTATTTGAAAAAAACCCGAATATATTGAAATGACAATAACTTTTGTCTAATGAAGCGTCAGATTCTCAGACAGGTAAAGTATTAAAAATATTTTCAATATTTTCTTGAATAATGACGTATGCATTATGTGTTTTTAAATAAAAAATTAACACATTTAATTACATGTTTTGGATATCTTTACTCATCAGTAAATAAGTCAATATGAGCTAAGTTTCCTTGCTAAAGGTTCAGGTTTCGTCTAACCTTTTGGACCAGATGAAATAGAGAACATTTCAGTTATCTGCTGTCTTAGACTTCATTCACATAATATTTCTTAGCATTGGAGAGGCCAAACTTAAAACATGTTTCAGGATCTCTAGTCATGTTAGTATATCTGAGCTAACTTTACAGAAATAAAGGGAAATGACAAAGAAAATGAGAAGAAACAAATATATACCATTCCTGTGTAGCTGAAGAAAATCAATGAATAAGGCCAGTATTTTGTTTAAAGTGGACAATGTATATATTTTTAGCAAATATTTATAAGACAATAAAACATGACAACGAAACAAAGAGGCAAGTGTAAAACAAAGGACCATTATTTTATGGACCTCAATGTTCTTAACATAATATAAGGAAATGTCTCTCTGCCTTTTAGTTAGTTTGCCTAAGGGTTTGTCTATCTTGTTGATTTTCTCAAAGAACCAGCTCTTGGGTTCATTGATTCTTCGAACTGTTCTCTTTGTTTCTAATTTATTGATTTTAGCTCTGAGTTTGATTATCTCCAACTGTCTACTCCTCTTGGCTGTTTCTGCTTCTTTATTTTTCTAGTGTTTTCACATGTGCCTTAAGTTGCTCATATGAGATGTCTCCAACTTCTTTTTGTAATTAATTTTTATTTATTGCAAATTATTCACTTTTATCCCCATTGTAGCCCCCTCCCTCATCTCCTCCTAGTCCATCCCTCTTCTCCCCCTGTGCCCTTTCCTTAGTCCTCTGATAGAGGAGGATCTCCTCCCCTTCTATCTGACCCTACCCCATCGGGTCTCACCAGGACTGGTTTCATTGTCTTCCTCTGTGGCCTGAGAAGTCTGCACACCAAGGGGAAGTTGATCAAAGAACCAGCCACTGAGTTCATGCCAGAGACAGTCCCTTCTGCCCTTACTAAAGAATCCACTTGGAGGTTCTTTCTTTGTTTTTTCCCTGACACACTGTTGTTGAATATAAACTAGTTATTTTTACATGTGTGTGTAGACTTTTTGCTATTTCTGTTTATGTTGAGGTCTAGTTTTAGACCATGGTGGTCTGATATTATACAAGGGATTATTTCCATCTTCTTGTATCTGTTGAGGCTTCTTTGTGCTTGACTGTATGGTCAATTTTGGCAAATGTTCCATGAGGTACTAAGGAGGTATATTCTTTTGTGTTTGGATAAAAAGTTCTGTAGACATCTATTAGGTCTATTTGTTTTAAGACCTCTTTGAGTGTTATTATTTCTCTATTTAACTTCTTTCTTAATGATCTGTCCCTTGTTGAGGGTGGGGTGTTGAAGTCTCCCACTATTAAGGAGTTGGGATCTATGTGTGATTTAAGCTTTAATAATGCTTCTTTGACAAATGCAGGAGCCCATTTGTTTGGGGCATAGATGTTCAGGATTGTGATGTTCTCCTCCTGCATTCAAGAAACACATTCTCTGCAACAAAGATAGACACTACCTCAGAATAAATGGCTGAAAAATGAATTTCCAAGCAAAGATACCCAAAAAGCAAGCTGGAGTAGCCACCCTAATATCTAATAAAATCAACTTTCAACCAAATTTGGTAAAGAGAGATAGGGAGGGGCACTTTATTCTCATCAAAGGAAAAAATCTTGCTGAACTGTCAATGGCTGGTTCAACTCAGCTGTTTTTGCCAAAACTCCTCTACAAGCTAATTCAATCTGACATACCTTGGCTTTTGATTATACTGCTCTGTCTGGCCTTAAAATAATTCTGGAAATATGTTTTAATCTTCCTGCTCATCCTCTTTCTCTTATTCATTCAATTTTCATCTTTGCCTAGCTTGTTTTCTCTGCTACCTGTTCCTATGTAATCAACTCTCCATAAGAAAAAACAAACACGGGGGAGATCCAAGATGGCTGCCACTAGAGGACACTGTGTCTGAGGAGTAGGACAACAGAAATAACGCAGCGACCAGGAGACTGAACTCTGGGACCTAAAACGCCAGCACCCGTGATTGCCAGGTGAGCAGAACTCCCATGGTGAGAAAATCAAGTGGGAAAACCCTAGGGACACCCAGTTATTCCCCGCAAAAACCTCCGGGTGACCAGCGGTGCACAGCTCTGATCGGAACAAGCAGCCGCTGCGCTGGGCGCCCTCAGCCGCCATTATAGACTGGATCACACAGTCTCGCGGGCAGTCTGAGAAGGAACCTGGTGCCGTGTTCACCAAACTGCACCCTACGAGCACACACTGCACCCGGGTTCTGCTTCAACACACGGGTGTGCGGCGGCACGAACGGATCGCCAGAGCCACCCCCGTCTGAGAAAGGCGGGGGACCGTTTTGACCAGTTTGCACTCTGCGGGCACGAGCCACACGCTTCTGCCAGCAAAACCTCAGTCCGGGTGCCAGTCCGAGGGCAAGTCTGAGAGGAACCTGAGATCTGCTTCAACGCACGGGTGCGCAGTGAGCGTGCACGGCTCTCAGGAGCCACCCCAGACTGACAAAGTCCCAGTACCATCTTGACCAGACCACACACTGAGGGCCAAAACCTCAGTCCCTGTGTGGGTCCACAGGACAGACAGAGAAGGGCTCGGGCACCATTTCAGATAGGCCTGCATTCAGCGGAGGCACACCAACCCAAACCCATT
>JAQQSO010001227.1:5387-17871 GCA_028658305.1 Pachyuromys duprasi
TTATTCCTCTTATTCCTCTCCCTCTCTTACTCTCTTACTCCCCTCTCTCTTTCTATGGGGCACCCTCCTTTCCTCCTCTCCTCTATCTCTCTCTTCCCCCATGATGGCCCCCTTCTCCCCTAATAAACCCCTTTCATAGAAAATCTGTTGTAAGCCTTATCTTATTTCTAACAATGAGTAAATGCTGGGAAATAATATAGGATATAAAAATAATATAGGATATAAAAGAGTCCCTGTATTTTGACTATTTTCTAAGCTACATGACATTCGTGTAAACACAGTTTTAGGGAAGGTGAACATAACAATAAAGAGACAGAAAAACAATATGAAAATACCATTTTAAAGTTTTTATTTTTTTTTTACAATTTATTTATTATATACCCTGTTTGAAGCACCTTCCCTCAACTCCTCCAATACCACACTCCCTCCCTTCTCCCCTCATCCCTTTCTCCTAGTCCTCTGAAAGGGGGAGTTCTCCACTATTGCCATTTCCTCATAGCAAGTGATCAGAGAGCAGTCAACTGAGTTGATGAGAGAGGCAGCCTCACTCAGAGATCCACATGGAGACTGAGGGGCAAATTGGTCACATCTGAGCAGAGGGTATAGATCCTGTTCATGCATAGTTCTCCATTGGTTTATCAGTCTCCCATTTTAAATGTCCAAAATTATTAAACTGACCAGATTGGCTGCTGGCAAAGGAGGGTCCATTGTCCTTTTATTGTTGTTGTGGTTGTTGTTTTTATTTTTGTAGGTTTGTTTGTTTTTGTTTGCTCAGTGTTTTGAGCCCTAGCAGGATTACCATAAAGCAGTGCACACCCAAATTCCAAAGACTAGCTGTATTAAAAAACAAAAAACAAAACTGGACTCAATGGGGAAAATGAAAACAAAACAAAACAAGCAAATAAAAAACAACATAGAAACTAGCAACCAAAAAAATGTAATCTCAAAATTAATTGTGAGTGATGAGAAAATTGAGAGACTATTATAAGAAAGAATAGAGAAATGAATATATTTTAAATATATTTTAAATATATTGTTTTTAAATATTTATTATTTATTACAATTTATTCACATTGTATCCTGGCTGTAGCCCCCTTCTTTGTCTCTCCCCAGTCCCACCCATACTCTCTCTTCTTCCCCTATGCTCCTCCCATAGTCTACTGATAAGGGAGGTCCTCCTCCCCTTCTATTTGACCCTAGCCTATCATGTATCACCAGGGCTGGATTCATCATCATGAATCCAGTGACCTCTGTGACCTGGCAAAGCTGTTCCCCATCCCCCATGGGGAGGTGATCAAAGAGCTGGCCACTGAGTTCATGTCTGAGACAGACCTTGCTCCCCTTGCTAGGGAAACCCACTTGAAAACTGAAATGCCTTTGGGCTATATCTGAGCAGGGGGGTCTAGGTCCTCTCCATGAATGGTCCTTGGTTGGGGTATCTATATCTGTGGGTCCATGTGGTCCCAGGTATTTTGGCTTTGTTGGTCTCTTTGTGGCGCTCCTATCCCCTCCAGGACTTTCTATATCCCCTTCTTCGTTAAGATTTCCTGCATTCTGCCCAAAGTTTGGCTCTGAATCTCAGCATCTGCTTAGATACCCTGCTGGGTAGAGACTCTCAGAGGCTATCTATGGTAAGCTTCTGTCCTGCCCCCTGTCTTTTCCCACCTCAGATATCTATCTATCCTGTTTGCCATTCTGAGTAAGGGTTAAGCATCTTCTCTAGGGTCCTCCTTGTTGTTTAGCTCCTTTTAGGACTATAGATTTTACTATACTTATCCTATATTACATGTCTAATATCCATACCAACAAACCAAGTAATCAAATTAAAAAATGTAGTACAGACCTAAACAGAGAATTCTCACTAGAGGAATGTTAAATTGAAGAGAAACACTTAAAGAAATGTTCAATGAATAAAGCTGCTATAAACCTGGTTGAGCAAATGTCCTTGTAGAATTGAGCATATTTTCAATATCTGCCTAGGAGTGGCATAGCTGGATCTTGAGGTAGCATTATTCCTATTTTTCTGAGAATGTGCCAGATTCATTTCCAAAGTGGTTGTATAAGTTTACATTCCCACTATCAATGGAAGAAGGCTCCCCTTTCTCCACATCCTCTCCAGCATGTGTTGTCACTTGAGTTTTTGGTCTTAGCCATTTTGATGGGTTGTTTTGATTTGCATTTCCTTAATGACAAAGGACACTGAGCATTTCTTTAAGTGTTTCTCCAGTATTTGCGATTCCTCTGTTGAGAATTCTCCGTTTAGCTCTCTAACACATTTTTTTTTAATTGGATTACTTGATTGTTGGTGTTTAACTTCTTGAGTTCTTTGTATATTCTGGATATTAGCCCTCTGTCAGAAGTAGGGTTGGTGAAGATCTTTTCCAGTATGTGTTCTGGCATTTGTTCCATTGACAGTGTCCTTGCTTTACAGAACCTTGTCTTTCTTTTTTCTTTTTTTTTTCAATCAATATCACTTTATTTCAAGCCAAGATTTTATATTAAGACAAACAAACTAAGATAAGTGTAGGCAAACTGTTCATTCACATTTGAGAAATTACCTGGTTTCTATTTACATTTTGCAAAAATTGTTTGTTGCCACAACATTGGACTAATCTGAAACCACCTGTAAATGTAAATGTATATCCTAAGGGTGTCAACAGTGGAAATAGTTATGGAAGTTTACACAACTTATGAAAATAGTGCAAATTCAGTCATGTTGAATAATTCACCTGTTTTGCAAAGGTAGTGAAAAATATTAACAATCATCAAATAAATGCTCAGACTTACCAAGGAACAGCTGAAAATGACTAGGATCCAAATAGTTTATTTGCATTTCTATATAAAGTGACAACACTAAAAAACACGTTGAAAACCAGTGTTTTAAACTTCGAATGCGGACTTTAAAAATATTCTCTTAACTTGAGATTTTTAATAAATGTTCACTGGCAATTGATATAATTAACAGCTGTAGTATTCCTGAAAGGAATACCTACATACCATGGCCTATCAAATATAGTCTTCATTTTTGCAAATCAATACAAAAACTATCCATCGTTTTTATATCTTTTACAAACTTTTTCTTAAAAATTAGGTTTTATTGCTAAGTGAATCTAGAATTCAAATTAAATTTGGAAACCTAATATAATAATGTTCTTCAAACTTCCTGTTCTTTTAAAAAATTAATCACTGGAAGTAAATGATTATCAAAATGTGGCTGTAACTTAAGGCATTTGAAAAGAAAAACTAATTAGGTGCCACTGGCATTTTATTTCAAAAGTACATTTTATCTGACTTTTTTCACTAGCAAGAGACTAATACACAAACATTTTCCCGTAAATATGACTACAGTAATCGCAACAGATAAAATAGTTGATGAGCAAGGGGATCATGTTTCAAAAGGATCTAAACTTTCTTGTACAAATAGTATATCTACCTCAGTAGGGAGAAATATTAGAAGTGGTTTAAATACAGTATCTTCTTGGAGGCATAGTCGAGTTCCCAGATCTTCCTCAATGGTACTTGATTCATTCGCAACAGACTTGATGAGAGAAAGGCGAGAATTGGAGAGGAGGACAGAATCCTCCATTAGCAGTCTTTGAGTTCTGAAAATTATATTTCTCCAGGAACCTTGACTTCACAGTCTCAGAATAGTGGAACGTCATCTTCTGAAGTCAATGATGGGAGGGCATCTAAGGCTTCTCAGGGATTTAGAACTTAGACGAAGATGGGGGTTTGTCATCTATTAGCCAAAATCATAGAGCTAAACCAGACGCAGAAAATTTTAATCATGAATCAGAAGGTAGAAATACAGGACCGTGATTGTCTTCGTCATTTCAAAATAGATGCAACTCTTTGTTCTCTAGAAGATGAGAGGGAAGAGATGGATCTTCAAGAGTATCTAAGTCAGATGTACGGCCTAGGTGTTGTATTTTTCCAAGAGAATTTTCCAAATGAAGTACTTCACCTTGAAGCACAGAGTGACCACCTTGGGGCTGCTGCCAACGGACCACAAACATCTGGAGCATCAGGCAGTGCCTCTAAAGGTGGGTCCACACCAGATTTGCCTCAGGGTGGAAGATATACAAGAATCACAGGGATTCTTCCTGGTTCCTTATTCCAGTTTGCAGTCCCTCCAGCACTTGGAAGCAATCTGACTGACAATGTCATGATTACTGTAGATATTATTCCTTGAGGATGGAATTCAACTGCTGGGAAAAGTGATAAAACTAAAACTGCACCTTCAAGAGACCCAGAAAAACTGGAGAAAATAAAAGAAAGCCTTATGTTGGAGGACTCTGAAAAAGAAGAGGGGGGCTTATGTAGAATTTGTCACATGGCAGCTGCATCGTCACCCAACTTACTGACAGAGCCATGCAAATGCACAGGAATGTATGAAAAAGTATTACAGGCCAAAATTAATTCTGGTTCTTCATTAGAGGCTGTAACCACCTGCGAACTCTATAAAGAAAAGTTTCAACACAACCTGGAGGATTTTTATATCCATGAACTACATAGAGCTCATGCAAATGAACAAGCTAAATATGAGTTTATCAGCTCTGTTCTCTACCTAGTTGTCTTATTGCACTTGTGTGAACAAAGCTTTTCTGATATGATGGGAAATGCAATTGAACCAAGCACTGGTGTTCGATTTATTAACCTTGCAAGAACTCTTCAGGCACATATGGAAGATCTCAAAACTTCAGAGGATGATTCTGAAGAAGATGGAGACCATAACAGAACAATTGATATTGCCTAACTTCATTTAAGACAAAGGGATGATCTGTGAACATGTTTATTAAAGCTGGCAATTAAGTATGAATAATTTTGTGAGGGAATGTCTATTAGATAAATTGACTATATATAAAATGAATATATATATACATACATGTATAAATGTAAATATATATTCATTCTCAAATGTTTGCTGAATTGAAATTATTCAGCTGGACAATTTAACACTGGCCAGCTATTCTTATGTTTATAATATGTAATCAAAAACAGTTTTATCTTTCCAGTGAGTGGGAAAGCATTATTACCTTTAAAAAATATCTTTTTAAAAAATTTTACCAATTTTCTTTTTCTCTAAAGTTTATTATTTTTATTTATTTGTTTGTTTATTTATCACAGTTTATTCACTTTGTAGCCCAGCTGTACCCCTTCATCTCCTCCCAGCTCTACCCACCTTCCCTCTTCTCCCACTATGCACTTTCCCTAGTCCACCAATCAGGGAGAACCTCCTCTCCTTTTGTCTGACCCCAGCCTATCAAGTCTCATCAGGGCTGGCTGCATCATCTTCCTCTGTGAGCTGGTAAGGCTACACCCCCCAGTGGGAGGTGATCAAAGAGCTTACTACTGAGTTCATGTCAGAGATAGCCCCTGCTCCCCTTACTAGGAAACTCAGTTGGAAACTAAGCCACTTGTGGGTTTCCTCTGAGCATGGGGTCTAGGTCCTCCCCATGCATGGTCATTGTTTGGAGTATCAGTCTCTGTCAACCGCCCCCCTCCCCAGACCCAGTCTTTTGGGCTCTGTTGGTTTCCTTGTGCAGTTCCTGTCCCCTCTAGGGTTTCTAACTCACTTTTCTTCTATAAGGTTTCCTGCACTCTGCCAAAAATTTGGCTATGGGTCTCAATAATCTGATGGATAGAGTTATTCAGGAAATCATTAAATTTGCAGGCAGATTATGGGAACTAGGAAAGATCATCCTGAGTGTGGTCACCCAGAAATAGAAAGACCCGCATGGTATATACTCACTTATGAGTGGATATTAGTCATATAATTTAGGATAAACATACTAAAATCTATAGTCCTAAAGAAGATAAAGAACAAAGAACAATCCTAGGGAAGAGGCTGAAGTCTCACTCAGAAGGACAAAGGGAATAGACATCAGAAATAGGAGAAGACAAGGCATAGGACTGGAGCCTTCCACAGGTGACCTCTGAACATTTTCTTTCATGAGTTCCAATTATTGTTGATCACAGAGCCAGTGTTTTTGGTGTTCTGTTCAGAAAGTTGTCTGCTTTGCCAATGATTTCAAGGCATATATCCACTTTTTCTCCTAACAGATTTAGTGTGTCTCATTTTATGTTGAGGTCTCAAAGGGACTCTGAAAGTCTCTACCCAGAAAGATATCTAAGCAGATGCTGAGACTCATAGCCAAACTTTGGGCAGAGTGCAAGAAATCTTAAGGAATAAGGGGAAGATAGAAAGAACTGGAGGGGACAGGAGCTCCACAATGAGACCAACAGAGCCAGAAGAGTCCTGCAGAGACTGATACTCCAATCAAAGACAGCACATGAAGAGGACTTAGACCCCTGCTCAAATGTAGCCCTTAGGCAGCTCAGTCTCCAAGTGGATAATCTTAGTAAGGGGAGCAGGGTCTGTCTCTGACATGAACTCAGTGGCTAGCTCTTTGATCAACTCCCCTTGCAGCCTTGCCATTCCATGGAGGAAGCTAATGAAGGCAGTACTGATGATGCAATACACTAGAATCAGATAGATACATGATAGGCTAGGGTCAGATATGAGGGGAGGAGGACTTCCCCTCTCATTGGACTATGGGTGCAGCATAGCGTAAGAAGAGGAATAGAGTGTGGGACTAGGGGGTGATGAAGGAGGGGGATAGAGCCAGCCTACAAAGTGAATAAATTGTAAAAAGAAAGAAAGAAAGAAAGAAAGAAAGAAAGAAAGAAAGAAAGAAAGAAAGAAATCAAAAATAGTAAGTTTCTCAGCCAAATGAAAGGAGAAGGAGGAGGAGGAAAAGAAGATAGAAATCAGAAATGCTCAACATCCTTAGTCATCAGGGAAATGAAAATGAAAATGATCCAGAGATTTCACCTTACACCCAACAGAGTTGCTAAGATCAAAAACTCAATTGACAACATATGCTGGAAAGGATGTGGAGAAGGGGGAACTCCTTCATTGCTGGTGGGAATATAAACTTGTACACCCACCTTGGGAATCAATCTGGCACTTTCTGAGAATAATAGGAATAGTGCTACCACAAGATCCAGCTGTACCTTTGCTGGACATATATCCAAAAGATGTTCAACTGTACAATAAGGACATTTGTTCAAATGTATTCGTAGCAGCTTTATTCATAATAGCCTAGATATTCTTCAACTGAGGAATGGCTAGAGAAATTGTGGTACATTTAGACAATAGAATACTATTTAGCAATTAAAAACAAGGAAATCATGAAATTTGCAGGCAAATGGATGCAATTAGAAAAGATCATCCTGAGTGAGTTAACCCAGAGCCAGAAAGACACACATGGTATATATGCACTTTAAAATATAATGAATGGAATTCTAACAGGATAAACTTATTTAAAATTTTGAAATGCCTCAACTTATAGATGTTAGATGATTATTTGTTTCATTCACTGTAGTATATTTAATAATTTTCTTGAAGAACTTAATATCAAAGAGAAAAAAAACATAATAAAAAAGAAAATTATAATATATTTTAGAAAATGTTCCCATGTTATTAAAAGGATGAGAACACGATCATTCTATATGTATCATCATAAGAAACTTCATACAGGAACATTTTACACTTTTACCACATGTTGACATTTTCTTATTAAAAGGCCTTTTCCTGCTTTTTAGTTTTTCATATAATTTTTGACCATATTACTTCCCCTCACTAAACTATCTCCATTCTTTCCCCTCACTAAACTATCCCCATATCCTCTTACTTTACTACATATCCAATTTCACATATTCTCTTAAAACAAAAATCAATGAACAGCAGCAATAACAAAAAACTGAAATTAATTGTGTGTTGGTTAACTACTCTTGAGCATGAGATCTGTCCTGGCATGCAGTTGATATATCCCTGTCACTTCATTGAATAAAACTTATTTACCCTCTACCCAAAAATTTTAATAGCAAATAGCTACAAAATAAAATCTCCAGTACCTAGAATGGGTTACATTTTTTGAACCATCAGCCTAAGAAGTCCCATAAAATCTTGAGAAACATTAGACACCATTCTCAGTGCTACTGATCACCTTCCACAACTTAGCAGTAAAAACCTATTGTAGAAGACAGCAAAAAATTATGTCACTGAACAGAAAAACAAAATTCTGACAGGTGCTCAAGAAGAAACTGCACCTTTATTGACTAACATACATAGTGCAGGAAAGTTCTATGTATGCTACTGGAGGATGAAGATGATCATCAGTTTCAATCAGCTCTGAGAGATAATTTAACCTCTCTATAAGATATACTCATTCTTGCAATAGTGGCACAAATGTCCTGGGAACAATCAGCCAGGCACTTGAAAACAAACAACAAATACAATCTGGGACTGTCTCAGAAAATTGGGAATAATTCTACCTGATGGCTCAGTTATCCCATATTTGGGCACATACCCAAAACATGCTTCACTATACAAAATACACTTGCTCACCTATGTTCTTAGCAGCTTTATTCATTATTGCCAAAATTTGGAAAACAAAACAAAACAAAAAACCTAGGTATCCCTCAACCAAAGAATGGATAAAGAAACTGTGGTACAGTTACACAATGGAACATTACTCAGCTATTAAAAACAAACAAAAATTCATTGAATTTGCAGGCAAATGGACGGAACTAGAAAAGATCATCCTCACTGCCATCCCAGAGCTAGAAAACAAACATGTGGTATGTACTCAGTTGTAAGCAGATTTTAGTCATATAGTACAGGATAAACATAGTACAATCCACAGACCCAAAGAAAGTAAGTAGTAAAAGGGGCCTAAGAGAGGATGCTTAAATCTCATTGAGAAGGGGAAATAGATATGGTTGTGACTCTAGCTGAGATTCCTAGTAGCATGGGTCATGGAGACTTTAAAGGACACCCTTTAACTAGACAGGACTCCTACTGGAGTCCCACACACAAAAACTTCAACCCAAAATTTACCCTGCTTACACAACACGCATGGATAAAGTTAGAACAGAGATTGAAGAAATGTCCAATCAATGCCTAGCCAAATCTGAGACCCACCCCATGGGAAAGAGTCAACCCCTGATACTATTAATAATGTCTGCTAACAGACAGGATCCTAGCATATCTGTATTCTCAGAGGCTCAACTCTGACGTGGAAAAAAAAAAACAGACGCTGAAACTTATAGTAAACTTTAGGTGAAATATTAGTCTTATAGAAAAGTGAGAGGAAAGGATAGAAGGACCTGGGGCTGACAAGAGTACCACAAGACCAACAGAGCCAACTAACCAGGGCCCAGAGGGGTTTTTGGAGACTGCAGCACCAACAAAACCATGCATTGACAGGAACTACGCCCCCTAACACAGCTGTGGCTGATTCTCTGTCTTCTCCTACTTCCAATGTCTATCCTGTTTCCCCTTCTGATTGATAACCATGCATTTTTATAGAGACTAAATTTTCATATGTTTGTATTTGTAGAATTCAAGACTTTTAAGATTGTAATAAGTTTTATATTCTGCTATTAATATATGGTCTTGGGAATGAATGAAATGAAAGGTTATTGTTTAATAATGATGCATCTGTTTGTCCTGTTGATATGGGGTAAATAGCCCTTGCTAGTCTTATGTCAATTTGATCCAATTAAAGTAATCTGAGAGGTGGGAACCTTATTTAATTGACAAAATGTCTCTATAACATCTGTTAAACACCCTCGGCATCAGCTCCTACCTCCAGGTGCCTACCCTGTTTGAGTTCCTGCCGTGACTGACTTCATGATGGACTTTAGTAAGGAAGGATAAGTTAAATAATCCCTTTACTTCCCAAATTGCTTTTGGCCATTGTGTTTGATCATAGTGATAGAAATGCTAACTAAGACAAATAGTGTAAGTTTGTTCTGTTAATGTAACTAAACATTGAAATTTTAGAATTTCAGGCCACAGAGGAAGAGAATGTAGCCACTCCTGATGAGACCTGATAGACTAGGATCAGAAGGAAGGGGATGAGGACCTTCCCTATCAGTGGACTTGGGGAGGGACATGGGTGAAGAAGGAGAAGGGAGGGTGGGATTGGTTGGGGAGGAAGGAGGGAGCTTAAGGGGGGATACAAAGTGAACAAACTGTAATTAATAAAAATAAGAATAAAAATACAAAATGTCTTATAACAGCATGCTGTATCACATTTCATTCCCTGAAACTCATCCAACTATGAGAACTGTGATCTTGACTGAGTGCTGTATACTCAGTGTCGAGTCTGCAATTGAGAGCTGAAGCACAAATGTTTCTGATGGTTGTCACACTCTATGACCTATTGCAATACCAATATTGACACACCCTGGTCCTATCCAAATTGATACAGATATTAGTTACTATTTACTAGTTTATATCCTTTGCGGTTCTTGTATTCTTCCTTTCATGAATTAGCAAAGTTCTATCATTTGTAAAATTAAATACCTACAAAATTGCATTTACAAATCAGTGACAGTGATTCGGGGTGCTTTCTATTTTTATTCCCTATAGTCATAGGATTCAAAATGAGCATGAATTAACATAATATTAACATTAATAGATTGCTATTAATAAGTTTTTAGGTACATACTTATCAAAATTCAGTGTGCTTAAGATTTTCCTTGGTTGTTGTGCTTCATTAGAACATATTCCCCAGACCTAAATCAATGGTCAGTTTAGTATGGTAAGTCATGTAGGCTGTCTTTTTTTTAATTAAATTTTTCTTTTTTATATTAATTACAGTTTATTCACTTTGTATCCCAGCTGTAGCCCCTTCCCTCATTCCCTCCCAATCCTACCCTCCTTTGTTCATCTCTTCCACTAATAGGGGACGTCTTCCTCCCCTTCCATCTGACCCTAGTTTATCAGGCCTCATCAGGACTGGCTGCATTGTGTGGGCTCTGTCCTTACACTCTGGAAAAAAAATATGGACATGGGTGGCTGTGCAACGCATGTACACATTTCCTAAACAATGTGTAGCTGTTAAATGGCATGATTCACTGTCATTTGCAAAGTTTAGAGCTAAATTAAAATTAGCTTGGTACATTTCTTGAGGTCAATTCCTTACATTTTAGATTGCATTTTGTATTTAATACCATATTTCCACCTATCCAAAGTTTTTTTAAATGAACACTTGTACAATTAAACTCTGACTTCCAAAATCGATCAGTGTTCAACTATTTATGATTTTAAAAAGCAGTGTGATGTTATAAATTACGATGGCTTTAAAGAATATAACAAAACGTGGAATATGAGCTCATGGTTACTGTAAACTGAACAAATGATAAATTAAGCTATGTGTATTCCAAACTCCTTTCTCAAATGTGATACATAGACTTCATTAAGAAACAGAGTACTTCTCTGAAGAAATGTGTACGACTAGTGAAATGAAGTAGTGTTTTTTTAATGCAGTGTAGTCATTATTTAATCATGTGAACTTTCATTAATAATAGAGAAATGAATAATTCAGCTGCAGAAACAAACAAAAAGACAATGTTTCTTTTCTATTGAAATTGCTTGGGTAAAATGTACATATAAGAAAATCCAGAAAACAATAGATATAAAAATATAATAAAACTAGTATATTCAGTGAGTTTGAGTAAAGAAATCTGTAAATTTTCAAAATTATTTTAATAAGCTTGTTATTTATTTTACCAGCAATATTTTGGTAGCAGTTTACATTTCATGAAAGTTTATTTAGGTCAATAAAATTCTATCACAGGTCTCATTAAACACACTTTAAATTAAATACATTGTCATTTTTAAAACATTTACAAGAAATTTATTGATTTCTTTTTCAAAAATTTAATTTCTATTACTACAGAAAGAAGACTTAACACTGTGGACCTGGAGTTATAATGTTGTGATTTAATGATATGCTTATATTAAAATCGGAAGCTGAAGTTTTCTGTCTTAAAGTCCAACTTCCTTTTTCCTGAGATTAAAGTGCCTGGCTATACTATAGTAGCATTAACTTAACAGATGAATGTTTTGTACGACAAAATGGCCTGCTGCATTTAATAAGCATTATTAAACCAATAATTAATTTATAGATTAACATTGAGAACAATGATTTCTCACAGTTAACAATGAAAACAGAATTCTACAATCTTTTGAGACTTTCCCTTCTTTCTAAGCATTGAATCAATAGAAAAATCAATTATTACTTAAATGGAAAATATACAAAATGCATCTGGGAAAAACATTTTTATATTCTTTTTTATTTAATAAATTTATTTATTTTTATATCAATCACAGGTTAGGTTTTTTGCATCCCATGAAATTTGCAGGCAAATGGTGGGATCTAGAAAAGATCATCCTGAGTAAGGTATCCCAAAAGCAGAAAGACGCACATGTTATATACTCACTTATATAGACCTATAAGATGGGATAAACATACTGAAACCTACACACCTAAAGAAGATAAACAAGAAAGAGGACCTGGGGTAAGAGGATTAATCCTCACTTAGAAAGTCAAATGGGACAGACATTGGATGTAGGAGAAAACAAGTAGCAGGACAAGAGCCTACCACAGAGGGCCTTGGAAAGACT
>JAQQSO010001229.1:0-17737 GCA_028658305.1 Pachyuromys duprasi
TCATCAACAGCTCAGTAATGTACATGATATAAGATACATATGAGAATATTGTTCATTTCTGAATAAAACTCACAAATTTCGCAGGAAGGTGGCTGAGTATATAATATATAACATTAAGTGAGGTCACACAACCACTGAAAGTATACATATAAAGAATTTAGCCATCTATCTATCTTGGTCTTTTTATTTTTGTTTGTTTCTTTTGTTCTATTTTTAGACAGGGTTTCTCTGTTTAGTCTTGGCTGTCCTTTATTTGCTCTGTAGACCAGGGTGGCCTCAAACTCGGAGATATCTCCTTGAATCTGCCTCCTTGAAGTATGTATGTATGTATGCATGCATGTATCTATGTATCTATCTATATATGTATCAATGTATCTATGTATCTATTTGTATATATAAAACAAATGTACATGTGGTTACAGTATATGCTGTATCAAAATATACTATAGAAAAGAGAACAAGAAATGTTAAATACCTAAAATGAAGCTGGGCTTAATTCAGCTAATGAACATGAGTTATGAACAAAGAGATAGATAGAAATGTATCTAGTTCTAACTTTGTCATAGATTTTCCATTTTTTTTTTGGTTTTGTAACAGTACATGAAAATATTCTTAATAGAGAAATGATAATGTCCATTGTTAAGCTTCACAGTTTTGATTCCAAATGGCCACTCTAACACAGGATCATTAAGACAATGACTGTAAAGTAAGTGTGTCACAACCCAAATGAGTTAGTTATGTTCTGCGATCTTCATAGCTTCAGTTTGAACATATTTGTTATTTAAACACAAATTACAGAAAATGACACTAGATTTTCATTATTCTGTAAATTAACTTATAGATCATAAACTTTACATTATTTCTAACAGTGCAAGAAAAAAATTCATTTGTTGGCTTCATTTAAATATATACCATGCAATGGTTTATTATGATTTATTAGACTTATGGAGGGGCATGCGTGGAGAAGGGGGAGGGAAGATGGGAATGAGAGGGGAGGAAGGAGGGGTTTATGGGGGGTACAAAGAGAATAAAATGTAATTAATAAAAATAAATAAATAAACCGTTCTGTACAAAAGTGAAAAGAAACAATCAATTCTTTAAAGCACAAATACAACATTTGCCTTTAATTGGCAAAGAAAAGCAAAAATAGAAAACTTTTAGAAAATATAATACTATCCTTAGTGTCTATGCTCTAGTTCTATAAATATTTCTCATTGATCATTACACTTATTCTTCTTTAGAATAAACAAATTAGGAAGGAAATTAGATGGGATGCATGAATTGGCTTAATATAGTAAAGTAAGAACATTTAGCTAATGCCATGATTTAAAACTAATAAGGGACCAAAAAGTTCTTTTTAATGAACATTAAGTTATTGAACTATAGGGCAGAGCCTATATTTTCTCAATGTATCTGTAAGAAAGTCCATTATAAAATTGGAGTATAAGACTTATTTAAATATAATAGTTATGTTACAAAGTGTTTTAAATCAAAATTTTGTAGTGTCTTTTTTGGAAATGAACCACACTGTAAATAAATTCGCATCTTTTTTTAATTTATTTATTTTTATCTCAATCACAGGTTAGGTACTTTGAATCCCAGGCGTAGCCCCCTCCCTCAGTCCCTCCTACCCTCCCACTCCCTCCCTCATCTCTCTCCTCCCAGGCCCCTCCAAGTCCACCAACAGGGGAGGACCTCCTCCCCTTCCATCCAACCCCAGCTTATCCTGTCTCCTCAGGGCTGGCTGCAAAGTCCTCCCCTGGGATCTAGCCAGTCTGTCACTCCCCGGCTTGTATGGGGGAGGGTCAAAGAGTCAGCCATCAAGATCATGCCTGAAACAGTCCCTGTTTCCCTGAATAGGGTCTTCAGTCATACACCTAGCTATCGCATCTTAAATTTTGTTTAAAGTAATAGCTTAATATCACACAAATATATTTCAGGTACAAGAGGTGAATTACTGCAATAATCTTTTTCCACGCCACGAAGTCTTGGTTTAAAATAAGACTGTAATGTAGTTTTCAAGGGAAACATGAAAGAGTAATGTATGGTGCAAGTTCTACATATTGAATCGCTCAACAAGTTGCAGAGAAATGTCTAAAGGCAACATATATTTGAAAGAAACTATTACTGACTCCAAGATTTCTCTTATGCTGAATAAAAGTGTACACCCACATTGCAGTTTCTCAGTGTTCAGACGACACTTTCCAATGCAGCAACGTCCATGGTAGGTAGAGCATTAAAAGTTCCAGAGAATTTTCCTGATGAAATTCAGTTAGTTCATGGATAACAATACATCATACCATTTTTTCTGGCCATGAGCGCCCCCTGTTGGTGCTGAGCACCTCTGCACGGAGGTTTCTGTCTGAGCTCACACTGCAGTCCCCTCACTGTGTCCTCTCTTGTACAGTAGTAAGTGGCAGTGTCCTCAGATTGCAGACTGTTCGTTTGAAGGTAGAGGATGCTTTGGGAATTATCCCTGGAGATGGTGAACCGGCCCTTCACAGATGGGTTGTACTCTGTGGTGAAACTATTGGCTTGGTTTCTGGTCAGAGCAACATTCCAGCCCCTTCTCTGGAAGCTGGTGCACCCAATACATGTAGTAACTAGTGAAGGTGAATCCGGAGGCTGCGCAGGAGAGTCTCAGAGAACTACCAGGCTGCACCAAGCCTCCTCCAGACTCCACCAGCTGCACCTCACACTGGACACCTGCAATGGTAGAGAATGCTGGTCAGGAAATGGTCACAGGCATCCACGGGCCCTCTTACCTCTGTACACTCACTCTCAACATCTCCTGTTTCCCATAAATTACCATTTAAAAGGGTCAAAACCAAGATCCAGTTCAGCCACAATGTCATGGTGAGAAGTCTGTGTGCAGTGCTGATCACTGAATGGGAAGACTGGGGAACTCGGGACTGAGCCCCTCTGCTGGAGGTACAGGGTCAGTCTGGACTAGCTTTTATGAGCAGAGCCTCTGGGTCCCAATTTGCATGTCTTCCTGCCATATCACCAGGTTTTGGGTTGGAGCAATAGAGGGTGAAGTTTTTATTACAGAAAGCATGGATGAAATGCATGAGTTAGGTAGCAGTATCTGTGTTACAATAATGTTTATTACGTGTATGTGATAACACTTCAGTATTTCATTATGAATTGACCATGTTCATAACCCTTCTCTGCTTCTGAAATACAATCAAATATTATTTTGTAATTTAAGGCAAATTAATAAAAATAGTTGAATTAATGTTGGATAGAAATATTAAAATGAAGAAACTTATTTGGGAACTTAGCTTAGCAGTATGCACAAAGCCCCAGAATTGATCTTCCTTTATTTTATAAAATTAATTTCTTTATTCACTTTACATTTAAGTCGTGGTTCCCCTTCCTTCCTCCTGGTGCCACCCTCCCTCCCTCTCCCTACACCCTTTCCTATTTCTCAGATAAGAGGAGCTGCCACCCTCCAGTACAGACCCAACCCAGCTAATCAAGTCACATCAGCACTGATTAACTCCTCTTTTCCTGTGGCCTGGTGAGACAGCACCAATAATGAGGGGAGATCAGAAGTCAGGCAACAGAGTCCATATCAGAGACAGCACATGCTCCCCTTACTAGGAAAACCCACATGAAGCTTGAGATGCCTGTCGGCTACATCTATGTAAGGAGCATAGGTCCAGTCAATGCATGGTGCTTGGTTGGTGTCTTAGTCTCCATAAACCCATAAATGGGTTCTGTTAGTCTTCTTGTGGCACTTCTGGCACCTCCAGGTGCTTCTGTCTTTCCTCCCACTTTCTTACAAGACTCCCTACGATTCTCTCAGTGTTTGTCTGTGAATCTTGGCATCTATTTCAATATGCTGCTGGGTGGAAGATATACTCAGAATTAACCTTTGTTACGTGACAAAGCTTATTGATATTCTGAGAGTATATGTTGGTGAAAACAACCTGAAATTCTGGTGGGGTGGCCTAATCATCCTTAGGCATCATCGCACTTTTCCCTGTAACATCCTTACAGGACTCAGGTGCCATGCCTGTGACTACCAAGAGTCCACTGCCTGGAATCCAGGCTAGGCTCTGGTACCTTGAAGACCTGGCACTTCCATCGTGTCTGGGTGATCAGGCAGAGGTGAGGAATCTTGAAGTAATGGCAGCCTACTGAGAAGAAATTGTAGAAATGATATTTTTTTCATTTTCTCGTGATGAATTTATTCTCTATGAAAGAAACTATACTCCTCGCTGTTTTGGGATCTTATATATTGCAGAACTACTTTATCTGTAGTTTTCCCAGGAAATTAACCAAGGATCAAAGAAATAATTATAGGTCTGTAT
Organism: Pachyuromys duprasi; assembly: GCA_028658305.1. NCBI lineage: Eukaryota > Metazoa > Chordata > Mammalia > Rodentia > Muridae > Pachyuromys > Pachyuromys duprasi. Next base: position 4,320 of record JAQQSO010001229.1, read on the forward strand.
CTATTTGGACCCTACAGGGAAAATAATACAACTCCTTATGGCCTCGTGAGGGTTTCTTGCATTTAAGGGGATATGTATTAAGTGAGAGAAACAAAGTAATGAAGTGAAGAAATGGCCTTGTTGGCTGCTCTCTATACCTGTTCCTCAGATTCCTGCACTGAGTCATATGTAAGCACCACATGACTTGTGGTGACTTGTACAGTCCCTCAGAAGGTTTTCCTGGGAGCAGTATAATTGAATATACTGATGCTTTATTTCTAGAGGAGAACAGCCTTTCCAGGCCACAGGGGAAGACAATGCAGCCACTCCTAAAGAGACCTAATAGACAAGGATCAGAAGAAAGGAAAAGCAGACCTCCCCTATCAGTGGACTTGGGGAGGGGCATGCATGCTTGGAGAAGATGGAGGAAGGGAGGGATAGGGAGGGGAGGGGGAAGGACCTACAGGGGGGATACAAAGTGAATAAAGTGTAATTAATAAACAGATTGAATATTTTTAAAATAAATAAGTAAGTAAATAAACAAACAAACATAATTATTTCTACAATTGCTGTACAAGTTCACCTTCCTACCAGCAATATGTAAGGATTCCTTTTCTTTGTATTTGACATTTGTTTTCTAGATCAAAACCATTCTGTTGGAGAAATGACACACTTTTTAATTTTCTATTCTTTGATGTATCCAGATATTGAAGTTGGTTCATATATGCATTACCGATTCAACATTTTTTTCCTCAGAGAACTACTGTGGGGCTCTCCAGTCCTGCTTGTGGTTTAATCATAAAGATGAGAAGATGTGTATATAGCTTAAGGCTGTGGGCCTTTTTCTCTGGAGCAACCTCCAGCTAGCCCTCTAAACTTGAACTGATTTCCCATCCACTGCATACCCACCATGTGTCTCTCTCTTTACCTCTGTGCTTCATTCCAGATTATGCTTCTTCTCCTGTATCTGCCCTGCCTGGTCATTCTGCCAATTCTGCTACAGCTCCAGCCCACAGCTCCTTATTTAACAAAAACCTCATTCTTCTTTCAACAACAACAAAATCTTAGCAAAATAGTGGGAGAGGTTCCACAGCTTACTCCTTCCAGGCACATCAGCAAGAAGTCCATATCTTAGCATTGCCTCTGGGCTATGTGAGGGCAATGTGACCTACAATGACCTCTCTCACTGCAGCTGCCTTTCAAAACAATAATCCCAGAGGATCCTCTTTTTAGGATGGTGAGAATATGACAAACATTTGCATATCTACCAGTGTTTGGCTCTGCATCTGAGGGATTGAGCATTTAAAATACAACTATATGGCCATTTGATATAGTATGTATGCATAGAGTCATCTGAACAGAAAACCATCTCTGGTCATTTTTTTAATCAATTGATTTTATTATTTGGATTTTGTAGATTAATATTTTAGTTTATTATAGAATCTAGCTACTAATATCCATCAACGATATACTGGGGAAAGATTTTCCTCCGTTAACTATTAAACATTTAAAGTGTTCAATTCTATTAGTCATCAAGGAAACCTAAATTAATTCTAATTGGAGATTTCATTTGGACTCAATAAGAATGGATACCATTTTGACAATTAACAGCAGCAAATGCTACCAAAGCATGCAGAGCAATACCTTTAATCATTGTTGGATGGATGGGTACTACCTACAAATGCTATTGAAATCAGTGTTATGACTTGTAAAAGAACTAAAGTTTAAGGTGGAAATTTTAGTAATTACTCAAAATAGTTGTGAAATAGAATCTACTTAGATGCTTATGAACTAATAAATGGGTAAAAATTATGGCATATATTTCTATAATTATATTTCCCATTAAAAAATTGAATGAGGGGGATGCAGCCTTATCAGGCCATAGAGGAAGACAATGCAGCCAGTCCTGATGAGAACTGATAGATTATGATCAGATGGAAGGGGAGGAGGACATCCTCTAACAGTGGAATGGAGCAGGGACATATGAGGAGAAATGGGAGGGGGAAGATTGGGAGGGGACAATGGTGGGGGCTAGATATGAAATACAAAGTGAATAAACAGAAGTTAAACAGCAACAAATCAAGTAATCCAATTAAAAATTGGGTACAGAGCTAAACAGAGAATTCTCAGTAGAGTAATATCAAATGGAAGAGAAACACTTACAGAAATGTTCAACGTCCTGAGCCATCAGGGAAATGCAAACCAAAATGACCCTCAGATTTCACCTTACACCCATCAGAATGGCTAACAACAAAAACTCAATTGACAGCACATCCTGGAGAGGATGTGGAGAAGGGGGAACCCTCCTCAACTGCTGGTGGGAATGTAAACTTGTACAACCACTCTGGAAATCAATCTGGCACTTTCTCAGATAATTAGGAATAGCACTTCCTCAGGATCCGGATATACCACTCCTAGGCATATATCCAAAAGATGCTCAAGTACACAACAAGGACATTTGCTCAACCATGATTGTAAAAGCTTTATTTGTAATAGCCAGAATCTGGAAAAAACCCAGATGCCCCTCAACTGAGGAATGGATACAGAAATTGTGGTAGACCTACACAATGGAATATTACACAGCAATTAAAAACAGGGAATCATGAAATTTGCAGGTAAATGTTGGGAACTGGAAAAGATCATCCTGAGTGAGGTACCCCAGAAGCAGAAAGATACACTGGGTGTATACTCATTCATAAGTTGATATTAGACATGTAATATAGGATAAACCTACTAACATCTGTACACATAAAGAAACTAATCAAAAAGGAGGACTCTGGGTAAGATTCTCAATCCACATTCAGAAAGGCAAACAGGATGGACATCGAAAGATGGAGAAAACAGGGAACAAGACAGGAGCCTACCACAGAGGGCCTCTGAAAGGCTCTGTCCTGCAAGGTATCGAGGCACATGCTGAGATTTATAGCCAAACTTTGTGCAGGTACAGGGAATATTATGAAAGAAGTGGGAAATAATAAGACCTGGAGAGGACAGGAGCTCCACAAAGAGAGCAACAGAGCCAAAAAGTCTGGGCACAGGGGTCTTTTCTGAGACTGATACTCCAGCCAAGGACCACTCATGGAAATGGCTTGGAACCCCTGCACAGAGGTAGCCCATGGCAGTTCAGTGTCCAAGTAGGTTCATAGTGATGGAGACAGGGGCTGTCTCTGACATGAACTGATTGGCCTGCTCTTTGATCACCTCCCCCTAAGTGGGGAGCAGCCTTACCAGGCCACAGAGGAAGACAACGCAGCCACTCTTGATGAGACCTAATAGACTAGGGTCAGAGGGAAGGGGAGGAGGACCTCCCTTATCTGGACTGGTGGAGGGGCATGGGTGGGGAAGAAGGAGGGAGGGTAGAATTAGGAGGGGAGGAGGAAGGAAGCTACAGGCAGTACACAAATGAATAAGCTGTAATTAATAAAATAAATAAAAATAAAATAAATATAAAAATAAAGAGAAAATATTGTGAACTTGAAAAGATAAAAATTAAATCAGTTTACAGGAGAGTTGGTGGAATTTGGAAATATTACTTTTTGAGTACAGTGGCCAAGGATAGGAAAAATATACTTTGCATCTTATCAATAATGATCTTAGCTTCAGCTATTATTAATTCTTTAGTTTTAAATTAGTGCTATTATATATATAATATGCATGTGAAAATAACTCAAAACAGGCATGCCAATCATGCATTTGAAATAGTTTGTCTAAATAATACTTTGAAAGTTTTTAATAATACCCAACTCCCTCAACACCCCAAGCCAGTTCACAACATCATCAATATATCTACCCCCAAGTTCATGCCCTCATTTAAATTAACTAATAACCCAGCATGGGGTTCAATTAGTGGTATAATGTGAGCATGTGTGTGGAACCATCCTCTGGAGCATGGACCACCTAACACATCCCATACACTACTTCAGCAGCAACCAGCTACAAATAGGTTCTCAGCCAGAGGAAGGGCCTCAGAGACCTCCTTTCATTCATGCTGGAATTTTACAAAGCTAGATTTTGTATAGGTTGTATGGAAGAAGACACAGTTCCTATGGGGTCAAGTATCCAATGGGTGTATCACGTCAAAAAGAAAAAAACTTCCACAGCACTGCTTCCCATCCTGTAGCTCTTGAATTCATTCTGTTCCCTTTCCTATAATATTCCCTAAGCCTTTAGATGGAATGTTAACATAGATGACCTATGTATTGGTGTTAGAGAATTAATATGTCTTCCCAATGAGAAATCACTCTTCACATTTCTAGAATAATGAAGAAAAACTTTTTTAAAGAAAAACTCTTTAATAAAACATACATCTATTCTTCCTAATGCACAAATGAAGCCATCCTGTCAAACAGGTACATTTACCATCTTATGTAGACTTTCAATTCAGACATTCCACACATGCTACCAGCATTTAATTGCTCTCATGTTCCAGGTTTCACTTTTATCAGTTTAAACAGGTAAAGTGGGACACATGTCTGGCCACTTAGGCAGAATGGAGATTTATACAACAAAGATATTGCTAGAAATACGTCTTATGTTCGTCCATGTATTGTTTGTTTGTTTGTTTTTCAATAGTTGATATCTAGGGGCATTTTGCCCACCTGGAATTATACTTAATTATGGTGTCATCTGCCCTGGCCCCTTGAAAAGCCCTTTAGAGGAATGTTCCTTAATTTGGGGAAGAGCCTAGTGACTGGTTACAAATCAAGTTTATCCCTTTTTGTTTTGGGAATGAAGACTATTTGGATTGCAATCCTAGTACACAAACATATACAGAAGTGGTTTCCCAACAGTTTTAAATTTGAATATGTTAACAAAGTTGCTCTTTTGTTGTTGTGTTTTCTTTTCTTTTCTTTTCTTTTTTTTTCTTTCTTTTTTTTTTTTTTTTTACAATTGATGTCACTATACTACCTATCTTACAGGAGATTAGTGGCAGCCTTCCTTTAGCTAAGTTCTACTTTGGGTAACCTCGAATTTTCTGAGTATGTTTATTATTATACATGCATCACATTGATTTTATGACTTCAATTTTCTCCTGCATCAATGCTAAGTTCTCAGTCACATATTCTCTGCACCTTGAGCAATTATGAGTTTCTACAGTAGCTCCATGGGAAGAAAAGTTTCTCTGATCAAGCTTGACTGTAGCACAAACCTAAAACTTTATAAAGATTGGTAGGAAGGTAGGTAGATAGATAGATAGGAGCTTGTCAGTATGAGCATTTAGCAAAACAACAATTGTAGATTCCCTAACACTAGGACCTATAACCTTCCAAGAAATAGGATTTCAACAAGTTTGCAATATCAGGCATGAAATCTTCCCTGTGGGACAAGCCTCAAATGCAACCAGAATGTCATTGATCACCCCATAAATGTCTGCCAGTATTGAATGTGGAGATACCAAATGTCCTAAAGGTACTGTTTGACAAAATTCCAGTGTTGAGATGACCTGGACTGACCCTTCTCTATCCTTGGTAGAAACTCACTATACAACTTTTGCTTGTATTTATAGTCTTTACTGTTAAATTCCTATTGCTGAAAGCTAGAGCTGTGGTAATATAACAATGTTTTTTAAGCTAGTAGTTCCCTAGGGAAACACCTATACAGAAAATTGAGTTCTGTAGAACCTACTACTTAGACACATACATTTAGATTATTAATAAGTGATATTGGTATGCATTAGGCACAGAATATGATAAAAATAACTATTAAAGACGAAGAACTTAGGGAAATTCTAGAATTTGACAAACTGTAACTCAATCATTAAGCTTTCAAGTCCAGGTTGGACACAAAACCAGTATGGGCAGGAAGAGATTTTGATTATACAGTTATTAACAAGGCTTCGTACCTTCTTGAAGGCAAAGTAAATCCTGATGCTCTTCTGTCCTTAATAGGATTGTAGTTAGCATAGGGACAGTATTGAATCAAGAATTTAAGACAAGGACATAGGAACATTTTGCATCAGTGAGTATGTCAGTCCTGTTGTGTCTGCAAAGCATCCTCATAGCTCTCCTAGTCTCTCTGCCACCTCTTCTACAAAGTTCCCTTATCCCAGATGGAAGGGATTTGATGAAGACAGGCAATTTTGGATTGAGGGTTTCAAGTTCTATCATTCTGTGTATATTCTCTATATTTGTGCCCTTATTCTGCTGAAGGTAGCTTCTCTGATGATGGCTGAGAAAGACACTGTTCCATGGGTATCATGGAATGTTATTAGGGGCTATTTTACTGATATGCTTCTTTAGCAGAACAATGCAATTTTGTTGTCCTGTCCTCCATGGCTTGTCTCAGTTTCTTGGTTACCTAAGCAGAGTCAGGCAAAGGTTCTATCTCGTGCAGTATGCCTTAAGTCCAGTCAGATATTAGTTGGTTGTTTGTAGAATGTTTGTGTCGCTAATGCATGATGGCATCATGAAGACTGATTTCTCTTATAGACTGAAGGATTTGTATCTGGGCTCATGTTTAGCTTTCTCCTCTGGTAGCATACAGAACAACTTCCAGTCAATAGTGGTGATAGCTCTAGTTAGGCACCAGATCTACTTATCCATGTTCAATTATATTTGTAAGTTTTGTCTTCAGCAAGAGGACATAGTTTATGGGGAGCAACCACTAGTCTTGCCTGCCTGGTACTGTTAAATATTAACCTTGTCCAAGAGCTTTGTCTGGAGGTAATAATACCTAGGAAAAATCAGCTGAGGTTCTGATAAATGAACATATAACCATACTCTATCCAAAGAACTTTTGCTTACATTCACAATGTTGCTCTCAGTGTTGGTCAGAGCAGGTTCATTTTGAATGCAGAGACTGAAAACCAAAAAGGCCAAAGTGTGGAGAACAGGTGACTGTGCAATGCTAAGTGCTAAATGGAACTTTGATATCACCTCCTCCAGGGATGAAGGAACATAATGGGTGATGATGTGGACAGACGGTAAGAACAAGGATGTGAAATTCTATGAAACACTCTCTGTGTATTTAAAAATGCCAATATAACCATGAATACTAAGAAGCTGTGGCTACCAGAAAGGAAGGCATAACAACAGGAAGATATGGTTGAGAATGAGAAGTTGGTCAGCAGGAGTAGTAAATAGAGAGTAGAGTTCAGTGTGAGGTGAATATGGTCACAACTCTCTGTATTCACACATCGAACATTAAAAAATAATTGAGAGTTTTTTCTACAGATGTTACATACTATAACTGTAGAGAGAATTTTGAGAAATCATTAGATGAAGTGACAGCAGAGACCACAGAAACCAGCACTGTAAATTATGTTTACAACTAGTCCTGATCTCTGTGTGTGCTCTGCTCCCCCTTCTGGTTCTGAGTGTTCCTGCAGGAAAGACTGTGTTTGGGTCCACTCTGAAGGCCCCTCACTGTGTCTCTAGCACATTAATAAATGGCTGTGTCTTCAACTTTTAAGCTGTTCGTTTGCAGGTAGACAGCACTTTTGGAATCGTCTCTTGAGATGATGAATCTGCCTTTCACAGACTCAGCATACTGTGTTTCATAATTATTAGTTTTGTCTTTAGTTTGAGCAACCTACTCCAGCCCTCTCCTCAGAGCCTGGCAGACCCAGTTCATCCAGTATTTACTGAAGGTAAATACAGAAGCCACACAGGAGAGATTTAGGGAACTACCGAGCTGCACCAAACCTCCTCCCAATTCCACCAGCTGCACATCACAATAGACACCTGCAAACATAACCTGTCAATAAACTGTCACAAATATTAACGGTCCATCTCACTGACCCCCATTCACACACTCGGTATCTCTTACCATCTCTAAATTACCTTTGAAAAGAGCCACAAGGAAAACCAATCTCAGTCCCAGCTCCCTGTTGGATATTCTGTGTCAGTGCTTATCACTGGGTGGGAAGACTTGAGTCCAGAGCTGGGTGCCTCGGTCAGAGCTGTAGGGTCAGGGCTGATTTTCATGCACAGAGGGGAGCATTATTTGCATGTCTTTCTGCTATATTATGAGCTGAGGGATGTGAACCTCAGTGGAGATAAATAATAGTGCAGATGTCTAAGATGAAATAAGGACCAAAGTGGCATTTTTATAGTGTCAAATATCACTTATTTTCCTGGGGGATGTAGTTTAGTGTGTTGTTTTCTTTTTTGTGTCCATGAACCCCTTTTTTCATCCCCACCATCAAATAGCAGATAGGAGGTTGGGGCAAGAGAATCATGAGTTTGAAATATACTTGGTCTTTATTAAATTGTGTGTCACAAAGTAAAGAAAGAAGACAAGAAAATTTTAAAAAATGACTTAGTATTAACTTATAGTTATTTTTACAGTAATTTTAGTTAATTTATACTAATGTTTGCCATCTTTATTATGCTTTGAACTTGCAAATTCATCCTCTGCCGTTGCAGAAATTATTCCACAAGAAATTAAGAAGAGGAAAGTTACATTATAATAATTTAAGAAATGTTGTATAAGGCTCAGTGAATAATGAAAGCAGGCATTAATTTGCGGTAGCAAAATGTGGCTGATGTCAGACTTCAGTAGAACAGCATAATTTCGTAAAGCTTGAAGGTTGATCCTCAAAACCCGGGACTACTACACAAATATAAAGACTATGTGAGTTTGTCTTTGATTAATGATTAAAACACGTTTTGAAGATCCATGTTTACCACTTAACTCCTCCAGTCCTTACCTACCACTTGCCATATAGACCTGCTTTTCTGCATTCAAAATGCATTCCCAGCTCATCTGTGACCCTACAACACTCAATATGTATATTTCTTTTCACACCATATTATTCTGCTCTCCAGATCCTCACTTGCCTTTCTCACAACAGGTGGGTCTCTTCTCTCACAGAAAAGATCCCCCTGGACCTTTAGAGACCCAACCTCCCTGGACCCCAGGTAGTCTAATATCCCACAATTTACTCCCTTCCTGTGAACTTCCTCCCTTTCTTATCATGTTGTTTTTGCTGCCTCACAGATATTAGGCAGTCTTCACCATGGTGTTGCATATCTGAACTGCAAAGTAGACAATAGTCTTTCTTATCTCATAGGCCTCCAAATGCTGGAGGCTCTGTCTGAGAAGTACTGCCAGGGAGCCTGGCTTTTTCAGAATCTTTTATGCCCTTGCCTTATTTAGTAGAACAGCAGTATTTGGCTTTCCTCAACATTCCTGGGCTATCTAGTCTCAGTTTCTTGGGTACCTGAGCCCCTTTAAAAATGAGTTCAATCTCATGCAGTCAGCCTGGAAAAGAATCAGATACTGGTTGGTGATTCAAACAAAAGATACCATTCATGCCATCAAAAGAAAAATGCAAACACCAACCCAGCTACAAAGTCTTTGACCTTCATTGGTGTGTTGACAAAAAGCTATCCATTTACTCTCAGATAAAAGCTCCCTTACCCTCATCAAAGCTTTTCCTTTTAATCCCAAATGGAGAATACTACAGAAATCCGTATCAGGCAAACATGCATGGAACAAGTGACCCTTGGATGCCCAACTACAGGAGATACAGCTTCACGGCAAAACCTACACACAAGGCTCAGGGAAAATTCTTGGATTTGGCCAGAAAGATTATAAAATCTAGAGGTATCTTCTCTTAAGTCAGGAATGAAGCTCCCATGTATCTCAAAAATATTGTGCCTAAAACAGACATCAATAATTGAGGTGGAAACACCTCCGGCCCCAGTCGTTAAATGAAAACCTACATGTAATCAAAGGCAGCTGAGAGAGGTAAAATCAGTTTTTTCCAAGGCTAGGCTTCATGAATGGTTGTTCAATGGCAAGTTTAGTGCTCTAATCACATATACATATGCATAATACTGGTTTGAATGTGTTATACACACACACTGGTAAAATATTAATTGAAGTTGGAGAAGTAATGATTTTGTGGGGGAGGGAATTGTATATACGGTAAACTTGAGTCGAGATGATGATGGGTACAGTATTTAGGTTAAGAATTTGTTGCTGGGTTCAAGTCCACCTTTCTCCTCTGGTAGCATGCAGCACACCCTTGAGAACTATGAATACTAGGCAGCAGTGGCAAAAGCTCTAGCTAGGCACCCTCTCTGCTTTCCAATCTTCAATTAGATATATGTTTCATCTTAGTCATGTTAGGATGTTACCATTAGTTCACGGGGAGCAATCACTGGCCTTGCATTCTTGGTACTACTTACCTAGTCTAAAGCCTAGGTTAGAATGCATGGCTGAGACCCTGCTTAATGTGCATGTATCCAAACTCTCTTCTAAGCATTTGTGTTTAAATTCAGAATTCTGGTCTCAATTGAGGTCAGAGATGCTTCTAAAGGGTAATGATGAATATAGAAACTCAGAATCTGCCAAACTCTTGAGAATGAGTGACTGTGGAGGATGAGTGTTAAGTGCTGAATGAAGAATTGATAGCTTGGGCTGGAGAGATGGCTCAGAGGTTAAGAGCACTGACTGCTTTTCCAGAGGTTCTGAGTTCAATTCCCAGCAACCACATGGTGGCTCCGAACCATCTACAATGAGATCTGGTGCCCTCTTCTGGTGTGTTAATGCAGACAGAACATTGTATACACAATAAATAAATAAATCTTTAAAAAAAAAAAAAAAGAATTGATAGCTCTTACTCCAAGGATTAAGGGACACCACTGGTTAAATTTTGGAAAGACTGTTAGAGCCAGAATATGGAAAGGAGTTCTATTTGCATGTGAAAAGACACTGGCTGGATCTGCCTTTGCCCATATATATATGCTGGGATCCAATACTGCTGTGGCAAGGAGACCTAAAAATAAGATTCTAGGCTTTAAATAGCAAAAGGGTGACATAAGTATGAAAAAACTAAGTAAAATACTTGAAAACTTAAACCAAGGATAAATCAAAAAAGATCATCCATCATAACCAAGTAGGTCTCATCCCAGAGACACTAGGATATTCTATATTTGTAAATTATATGTAACCCGCACTATAAGTAGATTGAAACACAAAATCCACATGATAATGTCATTAGGCTGAAAAAAATGGGTTTGACAAAATTTAACACCCCTTCATGATAAATGTCCTGCAGATACTAGGGACACAAGGAGCATATGTCAATATAATAAAAGCAACATACAGCAAGCTCTCAGGTAACAATAGAAAAAATGTAGAGAAATTCAAAGTATCTCCAATGAAATTAGAAATAAAACAAGGTTTTCCACTCTGTGTACTTACTCAGTATAGCACTTGACGTCTTATCTAGAACATTAAGACAACCAAAGAGGCCAAGTTGATAAAGTGGGAAGGGAGGAATTCAAAATATTTCGATTTGCAGATGACAGGATTGTATATACAAGTCACCCTAAAGATGTCATCAACAACTCCCTATAGCTAATAAACACTTTCAGCAAAGTAGCAAGTTATGAAATTGATACACAAAGTCAGCAACCATCTTTAAAAAAAAGGATGAATAGAATGAGGAAAACCATCCGAGAGAAATAATACCATTTACAAGTGCCTCAAAAATATCTTGAGGTAATTCTAACCAAGCAAGTGAAAGATCTGTATGATAAAAATACTAAAGTTATTGTAGTAATATATTGAAAGGCTATCAGTGGATGAAAAAGTCTCTCTTATTTATGTTTTGGCAGGAACAATATGGTAAAGATGGCCATCCTACTAAAAGCAATATACAGAGTCAAAAAAATTCCCATTAAATCCCAATACAATATTTCATAGAAGATGTAAGGACAATTATCAAGGGGAGGAGGTCCTCCCCTATCATTGGACTCCGAAAGGGGCAGGGAGGAGATGAGGGAGGGATGATGGTATTGGGAGGGATTGAAGGAGGGGGCTACGGCTGGGATACAAAGTACATAACCTGTGATTAATATGAAAAAAAATAAATAAAAAGGAAGAGGGAGAAAAAAAGATTGAGAACTACTGCCATAGGCAATGATTGAAAGTTCGGAGTTCTCTGTATCTTTACCATACTTCTCAACATTTAATTTTTATTATCAATCACTACAGTTTGTAGCAAAATTAACTATGTCATCAAAACTTATGTTAAACTTTCCTTAACAATAATTATTTTTTCTGAGCATCTAAAAACAAACGAACAACAACAACAACAACAACAACAAAAACTCAGGATAGCTAATTCAGTTCCAAACAAAATAAGAACTGCTAAAGATATCACCATCCCTGACAGAATTATACGATAAGCTACAGAAAAAATCATAATATTGCCGTAAAAAAGACACATTAATCAATACAGTCAAGTTAAGACCATTTACATAAGTCTACAGGTTGCAGAAGGCTCCTGTGAACTGGGTTTTCAGATGCTGACAGCACTGCCCTGAGATCTGGTTACCACCCTGCCACAGGCATTGTTATGAATGTTGACTCATCTCCTGAACCTATTGGAAATGTTCCCCAATTATCCCTGCTTGGTAAATAAAGACTCTGAAGCCCTTGACTGGGCAGAAATGAGGTAGGTGGGGCGTAGGTCCGTGGGCTTGGAATCTTGAAGAGGAAGAAGGGGAGAAAGGAGAATCATGGGGCACAATGGACTATGTGCACATGGCCATGAGGACAGACTGAGGGATTAGAAGCAGCCCAGGCTGGATGACATATTGGCAAATAACCTGGGATGTATAACTTGGAGATAACTAAATAGCCTAGAAATTTAACTCCTGTCCAGTTCCAGTGCTTTAAGGGTTATCAGAAGTCTAACAATTTCTATGTTTATTTGAAAAATAGTGGATGAAGGAATAACTGCCACTGTATTAATATCCAGCATTAATTAATATTAATAGAATAATCAATTCCACAACATCGCCACATCTTAGGATACTTGATTGTTTTTCTAAAGATACCAGAAATACAACTGAAAATAAAGACAGTTCCATCAACAAATGGTACTGGTTAACCTGGATGGCTGCAGGTTAAAAAATACAAATACATCCATACATATGACATTGAACAAAACTCAACTGAAATGTATTAAACAGCTAAACATGAGATGAGGTACTATGAATTTGATAGAAGAAGTGGAGGATAATATTGAATTCACTGGCAAAGGAATAGACCGCCAAGGGCCAGCCTTGGCCTCCTGGTAGATATTTTAGGATGCAAGGGTTGTCAGGAGCTGGCCACAGTGAGGAACTTGGATTTGACTTAAGGTCTGCCTCCTCTCCAACTAAACTATTTTACCCTCTTTGGTCAGGAACTGTCAGAGCCACTTAGCTAATGGCTTCTATTGCTTAATATCAGGTTGTCTAATGAGCTCAGCAAGCTGTTATGGCTGTTTCTCACCTTGAACAACAGACAGAAATTTGTGGAAAGAAAGACTTCAGATCATTTAAATTGCATGCTGGCTCAACAGGATCTCTGGGCTCACTGATTTCTTGTAGCCCTCTAGAAAGTAAGAGATGAAAAACCACACATACACATTCACAAAAGAGAAACAAGCAAGGGATTTTGAGCATCAGACAAGAGAAGCCTGCATGCAAAGGGGA
>JAQQSO010001230.1:0-17714 GCA_028658305.1 Pachyuromys duprasi
CAATTCTTCACAGACCTTGAAAGAAAAATACTCAACTTCTTATGGAGAAACAAAAAACCAGAATCTCCAAAACAATCCTCTACAACCACAGATCATCTGGAGGTATCTCCATCCCCGACCTCAAGCTGTACTACAGAGCAATAGTAATAAAAACTGCATGGTATTGGCATAGAAACAGAATAGTGGATCAATGGAACCGAATAGAAGACCCAGAAATGAACCCGCACACCTATGGAAACTTGATTTTTGACAAAGAAGCCAAAACCATTCAATGGAAAAAAGACAGCATCTTCAACAAATGGTGCTGGTCCAACTGGATATCTGTATGCAGAGAAATGAAAATAGATCCATGTTTATCACCTTGCACAAAGCTAAAGTCCAAGTGGATCAAAGACCTCAACATAAAACCAGGCACACTAGACAGTTTAGAAGAAAAAGTGGGAAACACCCTAGAACTCATTGGCACAGGAGATTACTTCCTGAATAGAACACCAACAGCACAGGCTCTAAGATCAACAATCAATAAGTGGGACCTCATGAAGCTGAAAAGCTTCTGTAAAGCAAAGGACACTGTAGGGTTAAGGGTTAGTGTAACGGTTGTGGTTAGGGTTAAGGGTTGGAGTTTAGGGTTAAGAGTTAGGGTTAAGGGTTAAGGGTTAGGGTTAAAGGTTAGGGTAAAGGGTTAGGAGTTAGGGTTGAAGGTTAGTGTTAAGGGTTGGGGTTAAGGGTTAGGGTTAGCATTAAGAGTTAGGGTTAAGAGTTAAGGGTTAGGGTTAAGGGTTAGGGTTAAGGGTTAGGGGTAAGGGTTGGGTGTTAGGGTTAGGAGTTAAGGATAAGGGTTAGGGTTAAGGGATACGGATATGGGTTAGGGTTTAGGGTTAGGGTTATGAGTTAGGGTTAAATGTTAGGGTTAATGGTAAGGGTTAAGGGTTAGGGTTAAGGGTTAGTGTTAGTGTTAAGGGTTAGGCTTAAGGGTTAGGCTTAAGGGTTAGGATTAAGTGTTAGGGTTAGTGTTAATGGTTAGGATTACCCGTTAAGGGTTAGGGTTAAGGTTAGGGATTAGGGTTAGGGGATAGTGTTAAGGGTTAGGAGTTAGGGTTAAGGTTTAGGGTTAAGGGTTAGGGTTAAGGGATAGGGTCATGGGTTAGGGTTATTGTTAAGGTTTCAGGTTAAGGGTTAGTGTTAAGGGTTAGAGTTAAGTGTTAGGGTTAAGAGTTAGTGTTAAATGTTAATGGTTAAGGGGAGGGGTTAAGGCTTAGGGATAAGGGTTATGGTTAAGGGTTAGGGTTAAGGGTTAGGGTAAAGGGATTTGGTTACGGGTTACGGTTGAGAGTTAGAGGTTAGGGTTAACGGTTAGGGTTAAGTGTTAAAGCTTAAGAGTTAAGAGTTAAGGGTTAGGGTCAAGCATTAGGGTTAAGGGTTAGGGGTTAGGCTTAGGAGATAGGCCTACAGATTAGGGTTAAGTGCTTGGGTTAAGGGTTAGGGTTAAGAGTCAAGGATAAGGGTTATGGTTAATGGTTATGGTTAAGGGTTTGGGTATAGGATTAGGGTTAATGGTTAAGGGTTAGGGTTAAGGGTTAGTTTTAAGGGTTATGATTAAGGATTATGGTTAAGGGTTTGCATTTAGGGTTAGGATTAAGGGTTAGGGTTAAGGGTAAAGTGTGAGGGGTTAAGGGTTAGGGTTAGGGAATAGGGTTAATGGTTAGTGGTTAAGGGACGTGGGTACGGTTAGGGTTAAGGGTTAGGGGTTAGGGTTAAGGGATAGGGTTAGCGTTAAGGGTTAAATTTAAGGGTTAGAGTTAAGGGTTAAGCGTAACGGGTTAGGGGTTAGGGTTAATGGTTAGGGTTAGTGTTAAGGCTTCAAGTTAAGGGATAGGGTTAAGGGTTAGGGTAAGGGTTATGGTTAAGTGTTATGGTTAATGGTTAGATTTAAGGGTTAGGGATAAGGGTTAAGGGTTAACGGTTAAGGGTTAGGGTTAAGGGTTAGTGGTAAGGGTTAGGGTTATGGTTAAGGGTTCAGGTTAAGGGCTAGGGTTAATGTTAAGGTTTAAAGGTTAGGGTTAAAGGTTAGGGTTAAGGGTTAGGGGTTAACGGTTTTGTTCTAGGGTTAAGGGTTAGGGTTAATGGTTAAGGGTTAGGGTTAAGGGTTAGGGTTAAGGGTTAGATTAGGGTTAATGGTTAGGATTAAGGGTGAGGGTTAAGGGTTAGGGTTAAAGGTTAGGGTTAAGGGTTAGGTTTAAGGGTTAGGGTTAGGGGTTAGGGGTTAAGGTTTACGGGTTAGGGGTTAGGGTTAAAAGTTAGGGGTTCTGGTTAAGGGTTAGGGTTAAGGTTAATGGTTAGGATTTAGGGTAAAGGGTTAAAGGTTAAGGATAAACGTTAGGGTTAAAGGTCATGGTTAAGGGTTTGGGATTAAGGTTATGGTTAACGGTTAGGGTTAAATGTTAAGGGTTGGATTAAGGGTTAAGGGTTAAGTGTTAGGGTTAGGGTTAAGGGTTAAGTATAAGGGTTAAAGTTAAGGTTTAGGGATAATGGTTAGGGATAAGGGTTAGGAATTAGGGTTAAGGGTTACGGTTAAGGGTTTGAGGTTAGGGTTAAGGGTTAAGGTTTAGGGGTAGGGTTACATTTAAGGGTTAGGGTTAACGGTTTGGCTTAAGGGTTAGGGTTAAGGGTTAGGGTTAACGGTTTGTGTTGAGGGTTAGGGTATAAGTTAATGGTTAAGGGTTAGGAATAAGTGTTATGTTTAAGGGTTAACTTTAAGGGGTTGTGTTAAGGGTTAGGGTTAAGGGTTAGGGTTAAAAGTTAAGGTTAAGCGTTAGGGTTAAATGTTAAGGTTAAGGGTTAGGTTTAAGTGTTATGATTAAGGGTTACCGTTAAGGGTTTGGGTTTAGCGTTAGGGTTAGGGATAAGGGTTAGGATTAAGGGTTAAGGGTTAAAGGTTAAGGTTAAGTGTTAGGGTTAACGCTTAAGGGTGAAGGATTAAGGGTTAAGGGTTAGGGGTTAAGGTTAAGGGTTTGGGTTAAGCATTACGGTTAATGGTTAGGGGTTAAGGGTTGGGGTTCGGTTTAGGGTTTAGGGTTAAGGGTTAGGGGTTAGGGTTAAGGGTAGGGTTAGTGTTAAGGGTTCAGTTAACATTAGTGTTAAGTGTTAGGGTTAAGGCTTAGGGTTAATGGTTAGAGTTAAGTGTTAGGGTTAAGAGCTAGGGTTAAGGGATAGGGTTCAGAGTTAAGGGTTAGGTATAAGGGTTAGAGTTAAGGTTTAGGGGTAATGGTTACGGATAAGGGTTAAGGATTAGGGTTAAGGGTTATGGTTAAGGGTTAGGGTTAAGGTTTAGAGGTAGGGTTATGTTTAAGGGTTGGGGTTAACGGTTAGGCTTATGGGTTAGGATTAAGGGTTAGGGTTAAGTGTTAGGGTATAGGTTAAGGGTGAAGGGTTAGGAATAAGGGTTAGGTTTAAGGGTTAACTTTTAGGGTTTGGATTAAGGGTTAGGATTAATGGTTAGATATAAGGGTTAGGATTAAGGGTTAAGATTAATGGTTAGGCTTAAGGGTTAGGGGTTATGGTTAAGTGATAGGGATAAGTGTTCAAGGTTATGGTTAAGGGTTAGGGTTAAGGGTTAGGGTTTAGTGGTAGGGGCTAGGGTTAAGGGTTAGTATTTAGGGTTAAAGGTTAAGGTTAAGCATTAGGGTTAAGGGTTACTGTTAAGGGTTAGGGTTAAGGGTTATGGTTAAGGGTTATGGGTTCATGGTTAAGCTTAATGGTTATGGTTAAGGGTTAAGGGTTAGGTTAGGGGTTATGTGTAAGGTTTATGGTTTATGGTTAAGGGTTAGGGTTAAGGGTTAGGGTTAGGGTTAAGTGTTAAAGTTAAGTGTTACGGTTAAGGGTTTGGGTTAATGATTAGCGGTTAAGGGTTAGGGGTTAGGGTTAAGGCTTATGGGTTAGGGTTAGGAATTAGGGCTAAGGGTTAGGGTTAAGGGTTACGTTACGGGTTAGTGTTTGGGGTTTGGTTAAGGTTTAAGGTTTAAGGGTTAGGGTTAGTGTTAAGGGTTCGGGTTAAGGGTTAGGGTTAAGCGTTATTGGTTAGGGTTGAGGGTTAGTGTTAATGGTTAGTGTTAAGGTTAGGGTTATATTTAATGATTAGGTTATGGATAAGGGTTAGGGTTAAGGGTTAAGGTTACAGGTTAGGGTTTAGGGTTGGGTTAAGGTTTAAGGGTTAAGGGTTAGGGTAAGGGTTAAGGGTTATGTATAAGGGTTAGGGTTACGGTTTAGGTTTAATTGTTAGTGATATGGGTTAGGGATTAGGGTTAAAGGTTAGGGTTTAGGGTTAGAGGTTACGATTAAGGGTTAGGGTTTAGGGTTAGGGTTAGTGTTAAGGGTTATGCTTAAGGGTTAGGGTTAAGGCTTAGGGTTAAGGGTTAGGGTTAAGGGTTAGGATTCAGGGTTAGGGTTAGTGTTAAGGGTTAGGGTTAAGGGTTATGGGTTAGGGTTGAGGGTTACTGTTAATGGTTAGGGTTAAGGGTTAGGGTTATATTTAATGATTAGGTTATGGATAAGGGTTAGCGTTAAGGGTTAAGGTTACAGGTTAGGGTTTAGGGTTGGGTTAAGGTTTAAGGGTTAAGGGTTAGGGTTAGGGTTAAGGGTTAGGTAAAAGTGTTAGGGTTACGGTTTAGGTATAATTGTTAGGGATATGGGTTAGGGATTAGAGTTAAAGGTTAGGGTTTAGGGTTAGAGGTTACGATTAAGGGTTAGGGTTAGTGTTAAGGGTTATGGTTAAGGGTTAGGGTTAAGGCTTAGGGTTAAGGGTTAGGGTTAAGGGTTAGGATTAAGGGTTAGGGTTAGTGTTAAGGATTAGGGTTAATGGTTATGGGTTAGGGTTGAGGGTTAGTGTTAATGGTTAGGGTTAAGGGTTAGGGTTAAGGTTTAGGGTCATATTTAATGGTTAGTTTATGGATAAGGGTTAGGGTTAAAGGTTAGGGTTAAGGGTTGGGTGTTAGGGTTTTGAGTTAGGGTTAAGGGTTAGGGTTAAGGGTTTTGGGTTAGCGTTAAGGGTTAAGGTTAAGGGTTAGGGGATACGGTTAAGGGTTAAGGTGAAGGGTTAGATTAGGGTTAAGGGTTAGGGTTAAGGGTTAGGGTTTTGTTAGGGTTAAGGTTTAGGGTTAATGATTAGGAATAATGGTTAAGCTTAATTGTTAGAGTTAAGGTTTAGGGGTTAGGGTTAAGGGTTAGATACATGAATTCAGGTTAAGGGTTAGCGTTAATGGTTAATGTTAGGGGTTAGAGGTTAGGGGTTAGGGTTAGGGTGAGGGTTAGGGTTAGGGTAAAGGGTTAGGGGATAAGGGTTAGGGCTTAGGGTAAGGAGTTAGGGTTAAGGGTTAGGGGTTAGGGTTAAGGGTTACGGTTAGGGTTAGTGTTAGAGTTAAGGGTTATGGTTAAGGGTTACGTTAAGCATTAGGGTTAATGGTTAATGCTTAAGGGTTAGGGGTTAAGTGTTAGGGGTTAGGGATTAGGGTTAAGGGTTAGGGTTAAGCTTTCGGCATAAGGTTTAGGGTTTGGGATAAGGGTTAGGGTTAGGGTTCGGGTTCGGGTTAGGATTAGGTTAGGGGTTAGGGGTTAGGGTTAGGGTAAGGGTAAGGGTAAGGGTTAGGGTTAGGGGTTAGGGATTAGGGGGTAGGGGTTAGGGGTTCAGGTTAGGTTTTGGGTTAGAGTAAGGGTAAGGATAAGTTTAGGGTTAGGGTTAGGGTTAGGGGGAGGTTAAGGGTTAGGTTTTAGGGGTTAGGGGTTAGGCTTTGGGTTAGGGTTAGGGTTAGGGGAAGGTTAGTGTTAGGGTTAGGGTTAGGTGAGGGTTAGGGTTAGGGTTAGAGGGAGTTAGGATTACGGTCATGGTTATGGTTAGAGTTAGGGTTAGGGTAAGGGTAAGGGTTAGGGTTAGGATTAGTGGTTAGGGGTCAGGGGTTAGGGTTAAGGTTGGGGTTAGGGTTAGGGAGGTTATGGTTAGGGGGTTAGGGTTAGGGTTAGGTGGTTAGTTTTACGGGTAGTGTTAGGGTTAGGGTTGGGGGTTAGGGTTATGGTTTGGGTAAGGGTAAGGGTTAGGGTTAGGGTTACGGTTAGAGGTTAGGTGTTAGGGGTTAGGGGTTAGCGTTAGGGGGTTAGGGTTAGGGTTAGGTGGTTAGTGTTAGAGTTAGGGTTAGGGTTTGGGGGTTAGGGTTAGTCTTAGGGTTAGGGTTAGGGTTATGTATAGGCTTAGGGTTAGGGGGTATTAAGGTTAGGGTTATGGTTAGGGTTATGGGGTTAGGGTTAGGGTTAGGGTTGGGGGTTAGTGTGAGGGTTATGGTTATAGTTAGGGGTTAGTGTTTATGGTTAGTGTTAGGGTTGGGGTTAGGGTTAGGGGGGTTAAGGTTAGGGGTTAGGGTTTTGGGTTTAGGGGTTAGTTGTTAGGGTTAGAGTTAGAGTAAGACAAGGGTTAGGGTTAGGTTAGGGTTAGGGTTAGGGTTAGGGTAAAGGTTAGGGTTAGGGGTGTTAGGGTTAGGGTTTGGTTTAGAGTTATGGAGGGTTAGGGTTAGGGTTACAGGCGGTTGGAGTTAGGGTGTGGGTTAGGGTTAGGGTTAGGATTAGCCTTAGGGTTTGGTTTGGGGGGTATATGGTTAGGGTTAGGGTTAAACTTAGCATTAGGGTTAGGGTTAGGGGGGTTAGGGTTAGGGTTAGTGTTAGGGTTGTGGGGGTTAGGGTTAGGGTTGGAGTTTAGGGTTTAGGGTTTAGGGTTTAGAGTTTAGGGTTTAGAGTTTAGGGTTTAGGGTTAGGGGTTAGGGTTAGTGTTAGGGTTAGGGGGTTTAGGGTTAGGGTTAGGGTTAGGGGAGTTAGGGTTAGGGTTAGGGTTGGGGCTTAGAGTTAGGGTTAGGGTTAGGGTTGGGGGCTTAGAGTTAGGGTTAGGGTTAGGGGGTTATGGTTATGGTTAGGTTTCGGGTTAGGGGTTTGGGTTAGGGGTAAGTTTAGGGTTAGGGGTTTATGGTTAGTGTTAGGGTTAGGGTTAGGGGATTAGGGTTAGATTAGGGTTAGGTTTAGGGGGAGTTAGGTTTAGGGGGAGTTAGGTTTAGGGTAAGGGTTAGGGTTAGGGTTGTGGGGGGTTAGGGTTAGGGTTGGAGTTTAGGGTTTAGGGTTTAGGGTTTAAGGTTTTGAGTTTAGGGTTAAGGGTTGGGGGTTAGGGGTTAGGGGTTAGAGTTAGGGTTAAGGTAAGGGTAAGGGTTTGGGTTAGGGTTAGGGTTACATATATGGTTAGGGTTAAAGTTATGGTTAGGGGGGTTAGGGTTAGGGTTAGGGTTAGGGTTAGGGTTAGGGTTAGGGTGAGTGGTTAGGGTCGGGGTTAGGGTTAGGGTTAGTTTAAGGTGAGGTTTAGGGTCAGGGTAAGGGTTAGGGTTAGGGTTAGTGTTAGATGTAGGATTAGGGTTAGGGTTATGGGGTTAGGATTAGGGTTAGGGTTAGGGTTAGCCTCAGGGTTTGGTTTTGGGGGGAGTTATGGTTAGGGTTAAAATTAGGGTTAGGTTTAGGGTTAGGTTAGTGTTAGGGTTAGGGTTAGCGTTAGGTGGGGGTTAAGGTTACGTTTAGGGGTTAGGGTTGGGTTTAGGGTTCAGGGCTTAGGGTTTTGTTTTTAGGGTTTAGGGTTAGGGGTAGGGTTAGGGTACGGTTTGGGGGGTTAGGGTTAGGGTTAGGTTAGGGTTAGGGTTAGGGTAAGGGTAAGGGATAGGGGTTAGAGATTAGGGGTTAGGGGTTAGGGTTAGGGTTAGGGTTAGGGGGTATTTAGGGTTAGGGTTAGGGTTAGGGTTAGGTTGGTGTTAGGGTTAGGTTTAGGGTTAAGGATAGGTGTAGGTTAGGTTAGGGTTAGTGTTAGTATTAGGGTTCAGGGTTTAGGGTTTAGGGGTTAGTGGTTAGGGGTTAGGAGTTAGGGTTAGGGTTAGAGGGTTAGGGTTAGGGTTAAGGTTAGGGTTAGGGTTAGGGGGTTACGGGGTTAGGGTTAGAGGTTAGGGTTAGGGTTCAGAGTTTAGGGCTTGGGGTTTAGTTTTGGGGTTTAAGGTTAGGGTTAGGGTTAGGGTTCGGTTTGGGGGGTTAGTGTTAGGGTTAGGTTAGCGTTAGGGTTAGGGTAAGGGTAAGGGTTAGGGGTTAGGGTTAGGGTTAGTGGTTAGGGTAAGGGTTAGGGGTTAGGGGTTAGTGGTTAGGGTTAGGCATAGGGATAGGGTTAGAGTTAGGGTTAGGGATAAGGATAGCGTTAGGGTTAGGGATCGGGTTAAGGTTAGGGGGTGGTTAGGGTTAGGGTTAGGTTGGGGTTAAGGTTAGGGTTAGGTTAGGGTTAGGGTTAGGGTCAAGATAAGGGTTAGGGTTAGTGTTAGGGTTAGGGGATAGGGGATAGGGGTTAGGGGTTAGTGCTTAGGGGTTAGGGGTTAGGGTTAGGTTTAGGGTTAGGTTAGGGTTAGGGTTAGGGTCAAGATAAGGGTTAGGGTTAGAGTTTAGGGTTCAGGGGTTAGGGGTTAGGGGTTATGGCTTAGGGCTTAGGGCTTAGGGGTTAGGGGTTAGGGATAGGGTTAGTGTTAGGGTTATGGTTAGGGTTAGGGGGTATTTAGGGTTAGGGTTAGTGTTAAGTTGGTGTTAGGGTTAGGTTTATGGTTAGGGATAGGTGGGGGTTAGGTTACGGTTAGTGTTAGGGTTAGGGTTCAGGGTTTAGGGGTTAGGGGTTAGTGGTTAGGGGTTAGGAGTTAGGGTTAGGGTTAGAGGGTTAGGGTTAGGGTTAAGGATAGGGTTAGGGTTATGGGGTTATGGGGTTAGGGTTAGGTGTTAGGGGTTAGGGGTTAGGGTTAGGGGTTAAGGGTTAGGGTTAGGGTTAGGTTAGGGTTAGGGTTTAGTTAAGGGTAAGGGTAAGTGTTAGTGTTAGGGTTAGTGGATAGGGGATAGGGGTTAGGGCTTAGAGCTTAGGAGTTAGGGGTTAGGGGTTAGGGTTATTGTTAGGGTTAGGGGTTGGGGTTAGGGGTTTGGGGTTAGGTGTTACAATTAGGGTTAGGGTTAGGGTTAGCTGTGTTAGGGTTAGGGTTAGTGTTTGGGGGGTTAGGGTTAGGGTTAGCCTTAGGGTTTGCTTTTGGGGGTGTTAGGGTTAAGGTTAGGGTTAAAGTTAGGTTTAGGGTTAGGTTAGGGTAAGGATTAGGGTTAAGTTAGGGTTATGGTTAGGGTAAGGTTAAGGGTAAGGTTTAGGGTTAGGGTTAGGGTTAGGATTAGGTGATAGTGGATAGGGCTTAGGGGTTAGGGGTTATGGGTTATGGCTTTTGGTTAGTGTTAGTGTTAGGGTTTAGGGTTTATGTGTTAGGGGTTAGGGGTTAGGTGTTAGGTTTAGGGTTCAGATTTGGGTTAGGGTTAGGGTTAAGGTTAGGGTTATGATTACAGGGTTAGGATTAGGGGTTAGGGGTTAGGGGTTTGGGTTAGGGATAGGGTTAGGGATAGGTCAGTTAGGGTTAGGGTTAGGGGTAGGGTTTAGGGTTTAAGGTTTAGGGTTTAGGGTTTAGGAGTTAGGGGTTAGGGGTTAGGGTTAAGGTTAGGGTTAGGGTTTGGTGTTAGGGGTAGATTTATGGTTAGGGTTAGGTTAGGGTTAGGGGGTTAGGGTTAGGGTTACAGTGGGTTAGGGTTAGGGGTGTTATTGTTAGGGTTAGGTTTAGGGTTTGGGGGGTTAGGGTTAGGGTTTGGGGGTTAGGGTTAGGATGGGTTAGGGTTAGGGTTAAAGGTAGGTTTAGGGTTAGGGTTAGGGTAAGGGTTAGTGTTAGATTAGGGTTAGGGTTAGGCGGGTTAGGGTTAGGGTTAGGGTTTAGGGTTTAGGGGTTAGGGGTTAGCGGTTAGGGGTTTTGGGTTTAGGTGTTATGGTTATGGTTATGGCTAGGGTTAGGTTAGGGTTAGGGTAAGGGTAAGGGTAAGAGTAAGGGTTAGGGTTAGTGTTAGGGGATAGTGGATAGGGGTTAGGAGTTAGGGCTTTTGGTTAGGGATAGGGTTAGGGTTTTGGGCTTAGGGGTTAGGGGTTAGTGTTTAGGGGTTAGGGGTTAGGGTTAGGGTTCGAGTTTGGGTTAGGGTTATAGGGTTAGGGTTAGGGTTAAGGTTAGGGTTAGTGTTAGGGGGTTAGGTTTAGGGATAGGGTTAGGGTTAGTTTAGGGTTATGGTTAGGGTTAGGATTAGGGTTAGGGTTAGGGTAAGGGTAAGGGTTAGGGTTAGGGTTAGAGGTTAGGGGTTAGGTGTTAGAGGTTAGGGTTAGGGTTAGGGTTAGGGGGTTAGGGTTCAGTTTTTAGGGTTTAGGGTTAGGGTTAGGGTTCTCTTTGGGGGGTTAGGGTTAGGGTTAGAGGGTTAGGGTTAGGGTTAAGGTTAGGGTTAGGGTTAGGGGGTTAGGGTTAAGGTTAGGGTTTAGGGTTTAAGGCTTAGGGTTTAGGGTTAGGGTTAGGGTTTGGTTTGGGGGGGTTACGGTTAGGTTTAGGTTAGGGTTAGGGTTAGGGTTAGGTTAAGGTTAGTGTTTGGGTTAGGCGGGGGTTAAGGTTAGGGTTAGAGTTAGGGTTTAGGGTTTAGGGGTTAGGTGTTAGGGGTTAGGGATTAGGATTAGGGTTACAGGGTTAAGGTTTAGGGTTAAAGTTAGGGTTAGGGGGTTAGGGTTAGGGGTTAGGGTTTGGGGCTTAGTGTTCAGTTTTTAGGGTTTAGGGTTAGGGTTAGGGTTCTCTTTGGGGGGTTAGGGTTAGGGTTAGGGTTAAGGTTAGGGTTAGGGTTAGGGGGTTAGGGTTAGGGTTAGGAGTTAAGGGTTAGGGTTTAGGGCTTAGGGCTTAGGGTTTTCTTTTTAAGGTTTAAGGTTAGGGTTCATTTTGGGGTGTAAGGGTTAGAGTTAGTTTAGGGTTAGGGTTAGGTGTAGGGTATGGGTTAGGGTAATGGTTAGGGGTTAGGGGTTAGGGGTTAGGGTTAGGGTTAGAGTTCGGGGTTGGGGTTAGTGTTAGGGTTAGGGAGGTTATTGGTAGAGTTCGGGTTAGGGTTAGGATTAAGGCTAGGTGTTAGGGTTAGGGTTAGGGGTTAGGGTTTAAGGGTTAGGGGTTGGGGTTTAGGGGTTAGGGTTAAGGATACAGTTAGGGTTAAGGTTAGGTTTAGGGTTAGGTTTAGGGTTAGGGGGTGGTAAGGGTTATTGTTAGGGTTAGGTTGGTGTTAGGTTTAAGTTTAAGGGTAGAGATAGGTGAGGGCTAGGTTAGGGTTAGGGTTAGGGTTTAGGGGTTAGGGTTTAGGGGTTAGGCGTTAGGGGTTAGGGGTTAGTGTTAGTGTTAGGGTTAGGGTTTAGGGATTAGGGGTCAGGGGTTAGGGGTTAGGGGTTAGTGTTAGGGTTAGGTTTGTGGGGTAGGGTTAGTTTTAGGGTTAGGGTTAGGTTAGGGTTAGGGGGTTAATGTTTGGATTAGGGTTAGCAATATGTTTAGGGTTAGCGTTAGGGTTTAGGGTTTAGGATTTAGGGGTTAGGCGTCACGGTTAGCGTTAGGGTTAGGGATATGGTTAGGGTTAGGGTTAGGGAGTGGTTAGGATTAGGGTTAGTGTTGGGGTTAGGTTTGGTTTAGGGTTAGGTTTAGGTTTAGGGATAGGTGGGGTCGGGTTAGGGTTAGGGTTTGGGTTTAGGGTTTAGGGTTTAAGGTTTAGGGTTTAGGGTTTAGGAGTTAGGGGTTAGGGTTTAGGGGTTAGGTGTTAGGGTTAAGGTTAGGGTTAGGGTTTGGTGTTAGGGGTAGGGTTAGGGTTAGGATAGGGTTAGGGGGTTAGGGTTAGGGTTACGGTGGGTTAGGGTTAGGGGTGTTATTGTTAGGGTTAGGTTTAGGGGTTGGGGGTTTAGGGTTAGGGTTTGGGGGTTAGGGTTAGGATGCGTTAGGGTTAGGGTTAAAGTTAGGTTAAGGGTTAGGGTTAGCGTAAGGGTTAGTGTTAGATTAGGGTTAGGGTTAGGCGGGTTAGGGTTAGGGTTAGGGTTTAGGGTTTAGGGATTAGGGGTTAGCAGTTAGGGGTTTGGGGTTTAGGGGTTATGGTTAGGGTTAGGATTAGGTTAAGGTTAGGGTTAGGGTAAGGTTAAGGGTAAGGGTAAGGGTTAGGGTTAGTGTTAGGGGATAGTGGATAGGGGTTAGGGGTTACGGCTTTTAGTTAGGAATAGGGTTAGGGTTTAGGGTTTAGGGTTTAGGGTTTAGGGGTTAGTGTTTAGGGGTTAGGGGTTAGGGTTAGGGTTCGAGTTTGGGTTAGGGTTATAGAGTTAGGGTTAGGGTTAAGGTTAGGGTTAGTGTTAGGGGGATAGCGTTAGGGATAGGATTAGGGTTAGTTTAGGGTTATGGTTATGGTTAGGGTTAGGGTAAGGGTTAGGGTTAGGGTTAGAGGTTAGGGGTTAGGGGGTTAGGGTTAAGGTTAGGGTTTAGGGTTTAAGGTTTAGGGTTTAGGGTTAGGGTTAGCGTTTGGTTTGGGGGGGTGAGGGTTAGGTTTAGGTTAGGGTTAGAGTTAGGGTTAGGGTAAGGGTAAGGGTTACAGGTTAGGGCTTAAGGGTTAGGGGTTAGTGTTAGGGTTAAGGTTAGGGTTTAGGGTTTAAGGCTTAGAGTTTAGGGTTAGGGTTAGGGTTTGGTTTTGGGGGGGTTAGGTTTAGGGTTAGGGTTAGGTTAGGGTTAGAGTTAGGGTTAGGGTAAGGTTAAGGGTTACAGGTTAGGGCTTAGGGGTTAGGAGTTAGGGTTAGGGGTTGGGGTTTGGGGTTAGGGGTTAGGGGTTAGGGGTTAGGGTTAGGGGTTAGGGTTAGCGTTAGGGTAAGCGTTAAGGTTTGGTTTAGAAGTTAAGGGTTTGGAGTTAAGTGTTACGGTTATGATTAAGGTTAGGGTTAGGGGGTTAGGGTTAGGGTTAGGGTTAGGATTAGGGTGATAAGATTAGGGTTAGGGTTAGGGTTAGCCTCAGGGTTTGGTTTTGGGGGGAGTTAGGGTTAGGGTTAAAGTTAGGGTTAGGGTTAGGTTAATGTTAGGGTTAGGGTTACGCGGGGGTTAAGGTTGGGGTTAGAGTTAGGGTTTAGGGTTTAGGGGTTAGGTGTTAGGGGTTAGGGATTAGGGGTTAGGATTAGGGTTACAGGGTTAGGGTTAGGGTTAAAGTTAGGGTTAGGGTTAGGGGGTTAGGGTTAGGGGTTAGGGGTTAGGATATAGGGGTTAGGGTTAGGGTTTAGGGTTTAGGGCTTAGTGTTCAGTTCTTAGGACTTAGGGTTAGGGTTCTCTTTGTGGGTTAGGGTTAGGGTTAGGTTAGGTTTATGGTTAGGGTTAGGGTAAGGGTAAGGGTTAGGGGTTAGTGGTTAGGGGTTAGGGGTTAGGGTTTGGGGTTGGGGTTAGGGTTTAGGGATTGGGGTTAGGGTTACAGTTAGGGTTAAGGGGGTTATTGTTAGAGTTAAAGTTAGGGCTAGGGTTAGGGTTTAGGGGTTAGGCTTTAGGGGTTAGGGGTTAGGGTTAGGGATAGGGTTAGGGTTAGGGTTAGGTTTAGGGTTAGGGATAGGGTTAGGGTTAGGGTTAGGTTGGGGTTAGGTTTAGGTTTAGGGATAGGTGGGGGTTAGGTTAGTGTTAGTGTTATTGTTAGGTTTTAGGCTTTAGGGTTTAGGGGTTAGGGGTTAGGGGTTAGGGTTAATGTTAAGGTTAGGTTTTGGGGTTAGGATTAGTTTTAGGGTTAGGGTTCAGTTAGGGTTAGGGGGTTAGTGTTACCGTTAGGGTTTAGAGGTTACAGTTAGGGTTAGGGTTAGGGTAGGGGGGTTAGGGTTAGGGTGGGGGTGGTTAGGGTTAGGGGATAGGGGTTAGGGGTTAGGGTTAGGGTTAGGGGAGGGGTTAGTATTAGGGTTAGGGTTAAAGTTAGGTTTAGGGTTAGGTTTAGTGTAAGGGTTAGGGTTAGATTACGGTTAGTGTTAGGGTTAGGGGTGTTAGGGTTAGGGTTAGGGTTTATTGTTTAGGGTTTAGGTTTTAGGTGTTAGGGGTTAGGGGTTAGGGGTTAGGGGTTAGGGGTTAGGGTTAGGGTTAGGTTAGGGTTAGGGTTAGGGTTAGGTTTAGGGGGGTTAGGATTTTGGTTAGGTTTAGGTGTTAGGGGTAAGGGGTTAGGGGTTAGTGTTAGTGTTAGGGTTAGGTTTAGGGGGTTAGGGTCAGGGTTAGGGTTAAGATTATGGGGTTAGGGTTATGGTTAGGGTTAGGGGGTTAGGGTTAAGGTTAGGGTTAGCGATAGGTTTAGGGCTAGCGTTAGGGGCTAGGGTTTAGGGTTTAGGGGTAAGGGGTTAGGGTTAGGGGTAGGGTTAGGGATAAGTGGGGGTTAGAGTTTGGGTTAGTGTTAGGGTTTAGGGTTTAGGGTTTAAAGTTTAGGGTTTAGGGTTTAGTGTTTAGGAGTTAGTGGTTAGGGGTTAGGGGTTTTGGTTAGGGTTAGGGTTAAGGTTTGGTGTGAGGGGTAGATTTATGGTTACGGTTAGGTTAGGGTTAGGGGGTTAGGGTTAACGTTAGGGTTAGGAGGGGTTAGGGTTAGTGTTAGGTTTAGGTTTAGGGTTAGGGTTAGAGGGTTAGGGTTAAGGTTAGGGGTTAGGTGTTAGGGGTTAGTGGTTAGGGTTATGGATAGGGTTAGGGTTAGGTTATGGTTATGGTTAGGGTTACAGTAAGGGTAAGGTTTAGGGTTAGGGTTTGGTTTGGGGTGGATTAGGGTTAGGGTTAGGTTACGGTAAGGGTTAGGGTTAGGGTAAGGGTAAGGGTAAGGTTTACAGGTTAGGGCTTAGGTATAAGGGTTTAGGGTAAGGGTTAGTGGTTGGGGTTAGGGTTTAGGGGTTAGTGGTTAGGGTTATGGTTAGAGTTAGCAGTTGGGGTTAGGGTTTAAGGGTTTCAGGTTAGCTGTTACGGTTATGGTTAGTGTTAAGGTTATGGGGTTAGGGTTATGGTTAGGGTTAGGGGTTAGGATTATGGTTTGCGTTAGGGTTAGTCTCAGGGTTTGGTTTTTGGGGGAGTTAGGGTTAGCGTTGAAGTTAGGGTTAGGGTTAGGTTAGGGTTAGGGTTAAGGTTAGGCAGGGGTTAGGGTATGGGTTAAGTTAGGGTTAGGGTTACGGTTAGGCAGGGGTTAGGGGTAGGGTTAGAGTTAGGGTTTAGGGTTTAGGGGTTAGGTGTTAGGGGTTAGGGATTAGGGGTTAGGGGTTAGGGGTTAGGGGTTAGGGTTAGGGTTACAGCGTTAGGGTTAGGGTTAAGATTAGGGTTAGTGTTAGGGGGTTAGGGGGTTAGTGTTAGGGTTAGGGGTTAGAGGTTAGGGTTAGGATTTAGGGTTTAGGGCTTAGTGTTTAGTTTTTGGGTTTAGGGTTAGGGTTAGGGTTCGGTTTTGGGGGTTATGGTTAGGGTTATGTTAGGGTTAGGGTCAGGTAAGGGTTAGGGGTTAGGGTTAGGGTTAGGGTTAGGGGTTAGGGTTTAGGGTTAAGGGTTAGTGTTTAGGGTTTAGGGATTAGGGGTTAGGGGTTAGGGTTAGAGATAGGGTTAGGGTTAGGGTTAGGGATAGGGTTGTGGTTAGGGTTAAGGTTAGGTTTAGGGGGTGGTTAGGGTTAAGGTTAGGGTTAGGTTGGGGTTACACGTAGGTTTAGGGTTAGGGATAGGTGGGGGTTAGGTTAGGGTTAGTGTTAGTGTTAGGTTTTAGGCTTTAGGGGTTAGGGGTTAGGGTTCGAGTTTGGGTTAGGGTTATAGGGTTAGGGTTAAGGTTAGGGTTAGTGTTAGGGGGTTAGGGTTAGGGAAAGGGTTAGGGTTAGTTTAGGGTTATGGTTAGGGTTATGGTAAGGGTAAGGGTAAGGGTTAGGGTTAGGGTTAGAGGTTAGGGGTTAGGGGTTAGGGGTTAGGGTTACAGCGTTAGGGTTAGGGTTAAGATTAGGGTTAATGTTAGGGGGTTAGGAGGTTAGTGTTAGGGTTAGGGGTTAGGGGTTAGGGTTAGGATTTAGGGTTTAGGGCTTAGTGTTTAGTTTTTGGGTTTAGGGTTAGGGTTCGGTTTTGGGGGTTATGGTTAGGGTTATGTTAGGGTTAGGGTTAAGGTAAGGGTAAGGGTAAGGGTTAAGGGTTAGGGGTTAGGGTTAGGGTTAGGGTTAAGGGTTAGTGTTTAGGGTTTAGGGGTTAGGGGTTAGGGTTTAGGGTTAGGGATTGGGTTAGGGTTAGGGTTAGGGTTAGGGATAGGTTTGGGGTTAGGGTTAAGGTTAGGTGTAGGGGGTGGTTAGGGTTAAGGTTAGGGTTAGGTTGGGGTAACATGTAGGTTTAGGGTTAGGGATAGGTGGGGGTTAGGTTAGGGTTAGTGTTAGTGTTAGGGTTCAGGGTTCAGGGTTTAGGGGTTAGGGGTTAGGGTTAGGGTTAGTGTAAGGGTAAGGGTTAGGGGTTAGGGGTTAGGGGTCAGGGGTTAGTGTTTAGGGGTTAGTGTTAAGGTTAGTTTTGTGGGTTAGGGTTAGTTTTAGGGTTAGGTTAGGGTTAGGGGGTTAATGTTAGTATTAGGGTTAGCAATAGGTTTAGGGTTAGCGTTAGGGTTTAGGGTTTATGATTTAGGGGTTAGGCGTCAGGGTTAGGGTTAGGGTTAGTGATATGTTTAGGGTTAGGGTTAGGGAGTGTTTAGGATTAGGGTTAGTGTTGGGGTTGGGTTTGGTTTAGGGTTAGGTTTAGGGTTAGGGATAGGTGGGTTCGGGTTAGGGTTAGGGTTTGGGTTTAGGGTTTAGGGTTTAAGGTTTAGGGTTTAGGGTTTAGGGTTTAGGAGTTAGGGGTTAGGGGTTAGGGTTAAGGTTAGGGTTAGGGTTTGGTGTTAGGGGTAGATTTCTGGTTAGGGTTAGGTTAGGGTTAGGGGGTTAGGGTTAGGGTTACTGTGGGTTAGGGTTAGGGGTGTTATTGTTAGGGTTAGGTTTAGGGTTTGCGGGGGTTAGGTTTAGGGTTAGGATGGGTTAGGGTTAGGGTTAAAGTTAGGTTTAGGGTTAGGGTTAGGGTCAGGGTTAGTGTTAAATTAGGGTTAGGGTTAGGGTTAGGCGGGTTAGGGTTAGGGTTTAGGGTTTAGGGTTTAGGGGTTAGCAGTTAGGGGTTTTGGGTTTAGGGGTTATGGTTAGGGTTAGGTTAAGGTTAGGGTTAGGGTAAGGTTAAGGGTAAGGGTAAGGGTAAGGGTAAGGGTTAGGGTTAGGGGATATTGGATAGGGGTTAGGGGTTAGGGCTTTTTGTTAGGGATAGGGTTAGGGTTTAGGGTTTAGGGGTTAGGGGTTAGTGTTTAGGGGTTAGGGTTAGGGTTCAAGTTTGAGTTAGGGTTATAGGATTAGGGTTAAGGTTAGGGTTAGTGTTAGGGGGTTAGGGTTAGGGAAAGGGTTAGGGTTAGTTTAGGTTTATGGTTATGGTTAGGGTTAGGGTAAGGGTAAGGGTTAGGGTTAGGGTTAGAGGTTAGGGGTTAGGGGTTAGGGGTTAGGGTTAAGGTTAGGGTTTAGGGTTTAAGGCTTAGGGTTTAGGGTTAGGGTTAGGGTTTGGTTTTGGGGGGTTAGGTTAGGGTTAGGTTAGGGTTAGAGTTAGGGTTAGGGTAAGGGTAAGGGTTACAGGTTAGGGCTTAGGGGTTAGGGGTTAGTGTTAGGGTTAAGGTTAGGGTTTAGGGTTTAAGGCTTAGAGTTTAGGGTTAGAGTCTGGTTTTAGGGGGGTTAGGTTTAGGTTTAGGGTTAGGTTAGGGTTAGAGTTAGGGTTAGGGTAAGG
>JAQQSO010001237.1:7423-17535 GCA_028658305.1 Pachyuromys duprasi
AGCCTTGACAGCACCAGTGGATGCAGGGATGATGTTCTGGGCAGCCCCAAGGCCATCACGCCACAGCTTTCCAGAAGGACCATGCACAGTCTTCTGGGTAGCAGTGATGGCATGGACTGTGATCATGAGTCCTTCCACAATGCCAAAGTTGTCATGGATGACATTGGCCAGGGGGGCTAAGCAGTTGGTGGTGCAGGAAGCATTGCTAACAATCTTGAGTGAGTTGTCATACTTCTCGTGGTTCACTCCCATCACAAACATGGGGGCATCAGCAGAAGGGGCAGAGATGATCACCCTTTTGGCCCCACCCTTCAAGTGGGCCCCGGCCTTCTCCATGGTGGTGAAGACACCAGTAGACTCCACGACATACTCGGCACCGGCATCGCCCCATTTGATGTTGGCGGGATCTAGCTCCTGGAAGATGGTGATGGGCTTGCCATTGATGACAAGCTTCCTGTTCTCAGCCTTGACTGTGCTGTTGAACTTGCCATGGGTAGAGTCATACTGGAACATGTAGACCATGTAGTTGAGGTCGATGAAGGGGTCTTTGATGGCCACAACCTCCACTTTGCCACTGTTGAAGGCAGCCCTGGTAACCAGGCACCCAATACGGCCAAATCCGTTCACTCCGACCTTCACCATCTTGTCTAAGGGACTAGGCTGGCACTGCATGAAGAGATGCGGCTGTCTCTGGAACAGGGAGGAGCAGAGAGCCAGGATGGATTCTGAGAGGCAATAATAATTCCTTCCAAGTACGACCCTCTTTTGGGTTTCTAAATTTCTCAGTGTACTAATAGACCAAGAATAGTAGGAAATGGATTATTGCCATATGTGGTGGTGCATGCTCGTAGGATTTACTGAAGGAAGTGGAGCCAGGGAGATCAGGCAGAGTTCAAGGCCAGCCTGGGATTTGAAAGTTTTTTTTTTTTTTTTGAAATGTCTTCTCACAAACAGATGCTAGCTCCCTCCAGGTAGGTATTTGGATATACTGGTGTGTGTGTGTGTGTGTGTGTGTGTGTGTGTGAGTGTGTGTGTGTGTGTGTGTGTGTGTGTGTGTGTGTGTGTGTGTGTTGATAACACAGTAGTTCCTATCCAACTTTCTCTTTGGGACAGATCATTTAGGACTACATGGATAGTGAGAGACAGAAACCAACTTTCACCAAGCCTAGTCCATAGGATATACTTAGGTGGGAACCTCTTACATTGGAGAGATCAAGTAATGAAAAGAAGAATTTCCAAACTAACTCCCACCAATCTTCATTTGGAAAGAATGAGGGAGAGTGTGCACTAGTTCATTCCTACCCTCCAGTAGATATAACTGTTGTAAGTAACTATTAATATATAGTATTGATATACCTTCTGGTAAAGCTGCTGTTAGTACTAAACAGCTGTATAACCAAATCACCAGACAGAGACTGGGATTATTAAGTTAACCTAGAACACAATGCTGGGCAATAGCTACTCCCTCCTAAACCTCCAAGCCCTCATAGTTTCCTAACATTTAGATTTTACCAATTATACTTGCTTTTTTGTGATATATTAGGTCCAGTCCATCTCCCCACCTTGTTCCATGATCTCTCTTCCTGCTCCCTCTCCTCTCTCCCTCTCTTCAAGCTCTCCTTGCCCTTTCTCCTCCCACTCATTTCATGCCCTCTGGCTCCTCCCACTGCTCAACATTGTGTCTAGTTGCTTTATTTTAGCTTGTTTACACAGAGTTGGGACAGGATGCTTAGAATAAGTATCACAATACAATATCCAGATTGAAACCAGAGACAGGGGGCGGGGGTCACCATTTGAATGAACAAGGATAAGGTGTATACATTTCAAAAGAACATTATATCAACATGTAACATTACATTGATCCACAGAGAAAGACACTAGCTGCGTATAAGACTCCTCAGAATGATAGAGGTGGAGGACATATTAGTTTACTTCTATCTCCATCATTATTCACATTAAGTTGAGAAACATGGATTCACAGAGGTAGAGAGTAGCTCTCCATAAGCCTTTTCTGTAAACAGACTGAGGAGTATAAGATACTACCTTACTCCTGTATTCTCATATAGGCTAGATCAAGGATAAAGTGGGTTCAAACAGTAGCTTCTTCCCATCATCCTCAGTAAAAGATACTGAGGTGGAGAATACACTACTTCCTTCTTTAAATCCTCCATAGGATGGAATGGATTTTGAGCAACATCAAACCTCTTCCATTGGACACACTGAGGTGGAGAACACACTAGTTCACTTTCAAGCTTTTCTATTGGACAAACTGAGTTAGAACAACAAAGATTTTGATAGACAGATACTAGGTGTAAAGCAAATTGTGTCATTCCTAAACTCTTCTGTAAGAAAAATATGTATTCTGTGAGACTGGCCTTAGCTTCCTCAAGTACTTTCCTATCAGACTGTACATAGTATAGAGCAAACTAGATTATTCCTATCCTTATCTGGAAGAAAAGTCAATGTTACCATGTCATGGATGCTAAGAGAGAAGTACTAGCTCCCACCAATGATCTTTCTTTGGGTAAACTGAAGAGAAGTGTACTCTAGTTCACAATTAACCTTGTCTGGAGGACAGGTCAAGCTTAGCACAGCACAGATTTGGAGAGAAAGACAATAGTTTAACCTCTCGGGAACAGTGTGATGTGGAGAGCATGTAAGTTCATTGCTAATGCCCTCTAATTCTTTGGGAAAGTTCTGAAAACAGATCAGCTCAGGTTATCTTTCTATAAGCCTCCTCAGTAATAGCCATTGATATTAAGGATATAGTACTTCTTTTCCATCACCATCATTAGAGAAGATCTAGCTTCTCACAACTGGGATTCTGAAAGACAAAAATTTGTCCCTCTAAACCTCTTCCATAGGGCAAACTAACAAAGAGTAACTGTGCTTCACTCTTAATGTAATCCTTAGAACAGATGAAGGTTGAGACACAATGAATGTTGAGAGACAGACACTAGCTCTGACCACATGTTCTCCATAGGACAAGCAAAGATGATGAAAACACTATCTACTTTAACCTCCTCTCAAACAGAGATCAAGCTTAGCACAAAATGGATTCTGAGACACAAACACTAGCTCCCACTATTATTATTCTGCATGACAGATGAAATAGATAGCATACTGTTTCACTCTTATCCTTTTCAGTAAAAGAGATCAAGGTTAAAACAATGGATTCTGAGAGAACAACACTAAGTCCCTCCAAGACTCTTCTGTAGAACAGATATATGGGGACTAGACCCTAGCTTAACTCATAAATTAATATCCAAGACAGGTGAAAGTTAGTAAAACTGCAAGAGGTACTGACTCCCTCAAAAACTACTCAGATAAAATTAAATGGAAAGCAAATTAGTTCACTCCTGATCTCCTCCATAGGACAGAACAAGGTCTACACAACATGGATTCTGATGGAAAGATACTTGGTCCCTCTAAGCCACCTTTCTACGACAGGGAGGAGGAGAGCACTTTAATTCAAAGCTATTTGTCCTAATTCTTAGGACAAATCAAGCTTAGGACAATACTTATGTTGAAAGGAAGATTCTAGTTCTTTTCAGGCCTTATCCCTGGGCCCATCCGAGTTGCAGAACACACTATCTCTCTCCTCTCCTCCATCATGCTGATCCTGGTTAGTATGACATTAATTCTGAGAAAGACAATAGCTCCCTACAAGCCTCCTGTGTAGGGTGGAGTGAACTGAAGAGCTCACTAGTTCAATTATGTCTTCATTTATGAGGCAGCTCAAAGATAGAATAGCATAGATACTGAGACAGATGCTAGCTCCATCTAAAACTCCTATGTAGGTAGCATACTAGTTTACTTGTAACCTTATCCATAGTATAGATTGAGGTTAGAATATGATGAATTCTTGGTGACAGACTCTAACACTCTATAGGCTTCCTCTGTATGGCAGAGTGAGCAATAAAGCATACTAGTTACCTCTGAGCTTTTTGATAAGACTGATCAAAGATAGGATGATGTGGATTCTGAGTAGAGAAAATAGTGCCTTTCAAGTCTCTTCCATAGAACAAAATGAAAAGGGGGGCACTTTAGTTCCCTTCAATATTCTTCCACATAACATATCAAAATAGCAGAACATTGATTTTGAAAGTTAGGCATTAGCTTCCACCAATCTTCCTCCATTGTATAGACTGAACTGGGAAACACATTAGTTTACTCCTTTAATTCCTTTCTTTAACAGAATTAGAACTACATGCAGTCTAGCTCCTCTAAACTAGCTTTCCCTAAGCTTCCTCTATTATTCAGACAGATGTAGAGAACATACTAGTTCACTATTTATCTCTTTTGTTGAACAGAGGTAGAATGACATGGATTCTGAGAGACCAACTGTAGCTTTCTTTTATCCTCCTCAGTAGCAGAGAGTGGAGATAACACTAGTCCACTCCTAACCTCTGTTATGCGTACTGAGTTTGAGCTACATGCATTTTCATTTTCAGACACTTGGTCCATTCATTTCTTTTCCATAGCACATACTTTTATAAGTATAAAGCTCTCTAGGTCAGTTCTTTCCTTATCTGTAGGATAGATCATGGTTAATAAAAATGGGTTTTGAGAGACAGACACTTCCTTGCTCCAAGCCTTCTTAGAAGATTGGAATGCATTGGAGAGTCCCCTACTTCCCTTTTTAATTCCTTCATGGGACAGATCAAGTTAGGGTGACACTGATTCTGAGGGGCAGTGACTAGCTTCATCCAAGCCTCCTCCATTTGATACCCTGAAGTGGAAAACAGAGTACCTTATCCCTAACCTCATATCCTGGATTGACAAAGTTAGAAAGACAAGTCCAAGTTAGGATAGCATAGTTACCGAGGGACAGACACTATCCCTTTCTAAGCCTCCCTTTGGATAGACTGATGTGTAGAAAATACTAGTTTATACTTAAGTTCTTCCATACAGCCAATCAAGGTTAGGATGACATCAATTCCGATAAGCAAACACATACTCCCCATAAACCTCCTCTGTAAGTTGGACTGAGGCATACATAGATCATGTTATATCACTCCTGTACTTATACATCTTATTGATTTAGGTTAGAACTATATGGATTCTGAGGGAAACACACTATTTCCTACCAAGTCCCCTCTGTGGGACCAGCTGAGATGTAAAGGACACTGTTCACTCCTGTCCTCATCATTATGGCAGTGAAAGTTAAGACAACATAGACTGAAACACAAACATTAAATCCCTCCAAGGTTCCTCAATGCCCCAGACTGATATGGAGAACATACCAGTTCAATTGTGTTTTTTCCATGGAAAAAACTGAGGCAGAGAGCAAATTAGTTCACTCCCAATCTCTTTTAGGGCAGATTAAATAAGGACAACATAGACTCTGAAAAACTGACAATCCTTCCAATCCAAAGTTGTGGCACTCAGTTTGACAGCAAACTAATTCACACATTTCCTCTTTCCTAATAGATATCAAGTTAGGATGGCATAGATTCTGAGAAACAGATACTAGCTCCCTCCAAGCCTCTGACAAACTGTGGTGAAGAGCATACTAGTTTATTCTTAAAGTTATCCATAAGGACATGTCAATGTTAGCATATCTTGTCCCGTCATAGAGAGACTAAATCTCCCTCATACTTTCGATTGTGTGTAACAATTAATCTGGCAGTACCCTAGTTCACTCCTATCCTACTTTTAAATTCATATAAAGTTGAGCAATGTAGATTCTGAGAAAGAAAGAATAGCTTTTTCCAAATATCCTTTGTAGCACAAACTGAGGCTAGGAGCACACGAAATCATACCTTTTTTCATTCATGGTATGTAACAAGTAAAGATGACATGTATCAAGAGAAAGAGAGGGAGAGAGAGAGAGAGACAGAGAGACAGAGAGAGAGACAGAGACAGAGAGAGACAGAGAGAGACAGAGAGAGAGAGAGAGAGAGAGAGAGAGAGAGAGAGAGAGAGAGAGAGAGAGAGAGAGACTTGCTCCCTGCAATTTTTACTTTCAGGAAAGAATAAATTTGACAACAAAATAGTTCACTTCAATTCTCCTTCATAGTACAGAATAAGTAAGGACATCACGGATTATAAGAGACATTAGCACCCTTCAAGCATCTTCATAAGGACATCATAAGATGCTGTGTATACTAACTCCTGTCATCAAGAAGGTTGACCCAGGGTTGAGCAAAGAGTATTCCAAGAGACAGACATAGTTCACACAAATTCTCTTCTGCAGCACAGACTGACTTGGAAATAAAGCTTGTTACCTGCTGGCATCCTCCATAGGACTAATCAAGGTTTGGAAACCATGAATTCTGAGAGAAAAAAAGAAAAACATTGAGATAGAGAAAAACAGACAGATCAAGGCTAGCATGACACGGATTATAAGAAAAGTTAAATCCCTGTATGCCTCTGTAGAAGAGTTCAAGAGTTCACTCATAACTTCTTTCAAAGTACATATCAAGCTAGGTCAATATGGATTCTAAGAGATAGACAGTAGCGTACTCAAAGTCTCCTCTAAAGTACGTGCTGGATTCTATGCCATTCCTGTCACTGTTAAAGGATCGCTGGATCCTAATGACAGACACTAGTTCACTTTAAGCCTCTTCAGTAAGACTATATAGACTGGGATACACACTAGTTCACACCTAATCTTAGCTACAGGATTCATCAGTGTTAGGGAAACCAGGAATCAAAAAGAGATAAGCTAACTACCCTTTAGCTACCTTTTAAAGAAAGACTGAAGTGGATTTCTCACTAGTTAACTCCTAATAGTTTCCATAAAACAGATCAAGTTTAGGATGACATAGATTCTATGATATACATATTACCTCCCATCTATATTACTCTGAAAAACAGAGGCTGAGACCACAGTACTTCTCTCTTAACCTCATCTTCAGGGATAGATCTAGTTTAGGAAAATATGAACAGATACTAGCTCCCTCAAATCCTACACTGTAGGATAGATTGAAGTAGACAACACACTAGGTCACATCATTTCCTTACATTCTCTCTAAGAAAAGTCAAGCTTTGCATAATATGGATTCTGTAAGATAGACACTACCTCCATGTGGAGATCACACTAGTTTCAACATAACCCTATCCTTATTCTGGATCAAGCTTATATCAGCACAGATTCTGTGAGATATACAGTAGCTCTTTCTAAGTGTCCTCCACAGGGCAAATGGAGTTGGAAAACCCACAGATTCACTCCTAATGCCTTTATAGATCAAGTTAGGAAGGAATGGATTCTAAGAGACAGGTATTGCTGATAAATATTCTCAGCAAAAGAAATGAGCCATTTCAGGCTAAATTAAAGTATAAAGGCAGATTTATTGGACAGGTTTGCTAAACTCACAGGAGGGGATGACTCACAGTGAAGTCACCATGCAGATGGAGACAGAAAAGCAGGAACCAGAGAGAGAAAGAGCATGCACAGAAAGGACAGAAGGAATGCAGATATAGTGAAGAGGGAACCAAAGTATCTGGATTATATGGTAAAGAGCTCCTGGGGCAGAGGAAGTCCCACCCCTGGTCTGGACAGTTTAGGGTAGTGGGAGGGGCATGCTAGCCATGTCCTGTAACAAGTAGAGAGTAGATGTGCTGGGGGAATGTGGAGGCTACATATACTTTGGTTAAATAGGCACATAAACAAATTACCCCAGGACTGAATCCCTAAAATCCGTGTTTTTTTGTGATAATATATGAATATGGGGTAACATAAACTTCTGTGAGTACTTCCTGCTGACATTGGAGTAGACAGTATATTTTTCTCATTATTTTATTTACTTTATATCTTTATAGCCTCTTCTGTCCTCCCATCATACTACCAACATCTCTCCCAAACTCTGACACTCTCCCCTTTTCCTCAGAAAACAGAAGCCCCTTTCCCATCCACCCCAGTTCATCAAGTTGCTTCAAGACTGTGTCTTCTTCCCCTCTCACCCATCAAGGCAGCCCCACCAGAAGAAAGTGATCTAAAAGCCAGGAAGTGAGTCCCTGCCCAATGTAGTCCCCACTTTACTTAATAGAATACTCACTTGAAGCCCAAGTTACCCATCTGCTACATCTTTTTAGAAGGTCTTGGTCCAGGGCATGCACACTCCTTGCTTGATGCTTCAATTTCATCAAACTCTCTGGATCCTGGTTAGCTGTGTCTGTTGTTTTTCTTGTAGAGCTCCTGTCACTTCCTGGTCAGGTCCTTTTCTCTTTCCTCTCGTTATTCCCCAAGACTCCCTAGAGGCAGACCAATGTTTGTCTGTGAGTCTCACCATCTCTCTTGAGGTGCTTCTAGGTAGAGCATCTCAGAGGACAGCTCTGACAGGCTCCTGTGTGCAAGCTTAGCAGAGTGTCTTTCATAGTGTCAGGAGCAGGCATTCCCCATTAGGATGGATCTTTGTTTGGGCCAAGCATTGGTTTTACATTCCCTCAATCTCTGTTCTAGCCTTAGCACTGCACATATTGTAAGCAGGGTAAACTTTAGATCACAGTTTTTGTGGGTGGGTTGGTGGTTCCCTCTCCTTTACTACAAGGCTAGTCTCTCTTTTTTTAAGTTTTAAAAAAAATTATTAATTACACTTTATTCTCTTTGTATCACCCCCATAAACACCTCCCTCCTCCTCTCCCCATCCCACCTTCCCTCCCCCTTCTCCACACATGCCCTTCCCCAAGTCCACTGATAGGGAAGGTCTTCCTTTCCTTCCTTTTGATCCTAGTCTATCAGCTCTCATGAGGAGTGGTTGCATTGTCTTCCTTTGTGGCCTGGTAAGGCTGCTCCCCCATCTGGGTGAGGTGATCAAAAAGCAGGCCAATCAGTTCA
This sequence comes from Pachyuromys duprasi, assembly GCA_028658305.1. Lineage (NCBI taxonomy): Eukaryota > Metazoa > Chordata > Mammalia > Rodentia > Muridae > Pachyuromys > Pachyuromys duprasi. The sequence goes on from JAQQSO010001237.1 coordinate 16,206, forward strand.
TGTCAGAAGCAATCCCTATTCCCATGATTATGGAACCCACTTAGATACTGAACTGCCATGGGCTACATCTGTGCAGGGGTTCTAGGTTTTCTCCTTGCATGGTACTTGGTTGGAGAAACAGTCTCAGGAAAAATCTCTGTGCTCAGATCTTTTGGTTCTGTTGCTCTCCTTGTGGAACTCCTATCCTCTCCCTATTTTACTATTTCCCACATCTTTCATAAGATTCCAAGCACTCTGCCCAACAATTGGCCATAATTCTCAGCATCTGCTTTGATATTCTGCAGGGCACAGCGTTTCAGGGCCCTCTGTGACAGGCTCCTAGCTTGTTTCCTGTTTTCTTCTTCTGATGTCAATCTGCTTTGCCTTTCTGGCTTGGGATTGAGCATTTTAGCCAGAGTCCTAAGGGTAGTCTCTTTAAAACATGTTCTCTTCAGACTCTATGGTCTCTGCTACTAGAAGTCTCCGAGAATTCCCCTCATACACTCCAGGAGCCTATGCTAATGTAGGTCTCCAGCTTGTCACAGAGATCTCCTCACCGTCAGTTTCCATTTTCTGTACAGACATTTTGTCCTCTTGCCTTTGCTCTCCTCAGGACTAATCTTTGCCCTATTAACTCTGTGTGCCTCCTCTCCCACCTTGTTCCCTCTCTTAAGCCATTACCTCTGTCTATTCTATCGCCCCTACTGAGTGAGATTTATGCATCCTTACTTGGGTCCTCCTTATTATATTCTTTGGGTTTGTGCCTCATACTATGCTTATCTTGTACTATATGATTAAAATCTACTCATAAATGAGTACATACCATGTGTGTCTTTCTAGGTCTGGGTTACCTTACATAGGGTGGTCATTTGCTGGTTCCATCCATTTGACTGCAAATTTCCTTATTTCTGTTTTTAATAACTAAGTAGTATTTCATTGTCTAAATGTGCCACACTTTCTTTTTTTGTTGTTAGAATTTAATGTATTTATTTATTTTTTTAAATTAATTTATTTATTTTTGTATCAATCACAGGTTAGGTACTTTGCATCCCAAGCATAGCCCCCTCCCTCATTCCCTTCCACCCTCCCCCTCCCTTCATTATCTCCTCCCTGCCCCCTCCAAGTCCACCAACAGGGGAGGACCTCCTCCACTTCCATCCAACCCCAGCTCATCCTGTCTCCTCAGGGCTGGTTGCAATGTCCTCCCCTGGGATCTAGCCAGTCTGTCACTCCTGGGCTTGTATGGGGGAGGGTCAAAGAGTCAGCCATCAAGTTCATGACTGAAACAGTCCCTGTTTCCCTCACCAGCATCTTCAGTCTGACACCAAGCTATCATGGGCCCCATCTGAGC